>JBBPBX010075078.1:0-17429 GCA_038048925.1 Garcialebias charrua | reverse complement strand
ATTGATCTCAAGTAATGTAATTTACTTATAATGAATTTGGAGTTTTCATTAGTTGTCAGTTATAATCATCAGCATTAAGATTATTTTTAAATATATCAGTCTGTGTGAATGAATATACAGTAATACTGTATAGAAGTTTTACTTTTTGAATGGAATTACTGAAATAAATAACTTTTTCACAATATTCTAATTTTATGCCCAGCACCTATTTGCATCTCCCCCCCAAAAATGTGTTCCTCAGTTCTGTGTGAGCCCGTATCCTCCACTTCTATGTGGCACGTTTTAAATGTCCTGTGTGACCCTATGTCCTCCACCTCTTTGTGGTGCATTAAATGTCCAGTGTCCACTTCTTTGTGGTGCATTAAATGTCCAGTGTCCACTTCTTTGTGGTGCATTAAATGTCCAGTGTCCACTTCTTTGTGGTGCATTAAATGTCCAGTGTCCACTTCTTCGTGGTGCATTAAATGTCCAGTGTCCACTTCTTCGTGGTGCATTAAATGTACAGTGTGAAAGCCCCACCTCCACTTCTTTGTGGCACATTTTTTCATTCAACCTTTATTTATACAGGCTAGCCTCGTTGAGCCACGGGGACTCATTTACAAGAGAGACCTGTCTCACTCACACCCAAGGTCATAGAGTCCCCATCAGTCTAACATGCATGTTTTTGGACTGTTGGAGGAAACTGGAGCCCCCGGAGAAAACCCACGCATGCACGGAGAGAACATGCAAACTTCACCCAGAAAGGTCCCCGGACCGGGATTTGAACCGGGGACCTGCTCGCTGAGAGGCAGCAGCTCTACCAGTTGTGTTAATTGTCCAGTGTGAGCCCATGTCCTCCTTTGCATGTTTTAAATGCTCTGCAGCATGAGTCCTTATAAAATCCTGTTGCTGCAGAATCTCCATTCATGATTCCATCTGCATTTGCAAAAAAACAAACAAAAACAAAAAGTAATTAGCAATATGCAAGGGCAACCTGGAAAATGCACAGTGTCTTGCTGGGATCTCCCTGATTAATAAATAAATAAAAACATCCATCCCAGCAAATGTTGATAGGTGGCTTTGAGTTTTTGCCAATCACTTAGAACACTAGTTAACACACTAACACACATTTTTATTTATTAACCTTTATTTAAGCAGGCAAATCCCATAGAGATCACAGATCTTTTTTTCAAGGGAGGCCTGGACCTGAAGGCAGAACATGCATGTTTTGGATCTGTTGCAGGAAACCGGAGTACTCGGATAAAACCCACGCAAGCACGAGAAGAACATGCAAACTCCACAGAAACACTCCAGGTCCAACCGGGGATTGAACCCAGGACCTTCTTGATGTGAGACAATAGTGCTGCTAACCACTGAGACGTCGTGCTGCCAAATTTGAGCACATCAGTTAAAAAATTGCTGCAAAACGCACTCGAGTTGCCAAACATTTTCATATCTATGAGGTGCCATTAGCAAAGTTACAAAAATCAACAGCAATATTTTAGTTTAGAGAAAACATTTTTTTCCAGTCATATTTTAACCATGTTATTAATACACGTCGTTCTAAATTAAATATTTAATTTGATAGCTAAATATTTAGTTTACAAAACTAAATACTGAACTTGCAAGTAAAATATTTAGTTCAGATGGTTAGTGGGTGGGTGAGCGTGTGTTGATACATACCTATCAAGAAATTTGTAGACAAAGTCCTTGGTGTGCTTTCCTCCAATTCTGGAAATTTGCAGAACCTGTTGGAATAAATCCATGATACAGTTCACTGACACTTCCAAGTGTTTGGTTGTACGGTACTGCGTTATGCTCGGCTTTCCTCCAGACTTGTAAAACCTACCAGGGTAGCAAATTTGGAGTCACGAGGTGCTCCTCTCTCACAAAATCCTCCATGGTCTCTATCCTTTTTGGCACAGCTGAAGAGGTGGGATGTATACGGTGTAGGCGATCGCCGAGGTCAAAGAAGTTGAATACGCTGAAACACTGGGGGAAAAAAAAAAAAAAAAACACATGTCTTGATTACAATCTCTCCAACAGTAAGGTGGCTGTGGTTGATCATTTTTTTCCAAGTGTCTCACTGCTAACTGTTCAATACTTACCATCCTGAGGCAATGGGAATGCCCATCTTCCAATTTCTGATCTGGAAGTGGCATCGGTTTTCCATGAAAAAAATAATAAAATAAATTTTATTTTGCAAGGCCTGATAAAATAAACAATGGTTTAAAGTGTAATGTATACCGGTACTCACTGGGCGTTGACAGGTCCTTGGGTTGAGGCGCTGCACTTGCTGAGGACAAAAACAAAAGATTATTCAGCGATGCAAAATAATTAAGATGAAGCAAAAAGGTGCATTAGCTGTGAAATGTCCAATGACCAACGCTCCACAAATTTATATATATATATATATATATATATATATATATATATATATAGATAGATAGATTAATAGATAGATAGATAGATAGATAGATAGATAGATAAAGAAAAAAACAGTTGTTTATAAACACAACTGGAGCGACATGTTCACAGAGATATTAGTCAGAATGTAGTTTACAGTACAGTACTTATCTCATTTTGCCTAGTCAAAGTAAAATTAGATAGAAGGAGACATTTTAAAGCTTTTTTTTATTTCATATTTACTCATTCATTTGCAACTGAAAAGCTTTGGTCTGAATTCAGGTCATCTGGACAGTTTTTTCCCTTCTATTTTTTAATGCTGAAACGTTTCACCTTCCAGCTGACCCCCGCCCAGTGTACACACACAAAAGGAAGAAAAAAAAGACACGGCATATAGTCATTCAGGAACGCGATGGCGTTGTAACACGCGGAGGAAGTAAGCACTGTAGCGAATACAGTTTTCCAACAGTCTAAAATTCACAAAAATGCTGCCCAAAGCTGTACAGCAACGCTGGCCGCTCAGCACATGCGTGTTAATGGAGACGCGTGCAGGCCTCGATAGTCTCAAAGCAAAACAAAGAAACAAAACAAAACCTCGTAGCCAGTGGTGGGATGTAACTAAGTACAAGTACTTTGTTACTGTACTTAAGTACATTTTTCATGTATCTGTACTTTACTTAAGTAGAATTAAATGTGGGTACTTTTACTTTTACTTCACTACATTTTACATGAAGTATCTGTACTTTCTACTACACTACATTTTTATAATGTGTTGAGTTACAAGCTACTTTCACGTTGCAGTTTTTTCAATTTGTCAAGAAACAAGAAATTCTTGCTGCAATATTAAAATGTGTCAGTTCATGGGGTGTTAGGAGACAAGAGATGTCTCTAAATGTCTCGACACACTCTGGTCCAAGTTTTGAAAATGGTGTCAGGAAGTTAAAATATTGTTCATTGTTGATCCATTACAAGGTTGACTAGACAGCATTTTAACTAGAGTTGATGACAAACTGGAGTTGAAATGTTCAGTGCATGATGTGTCTAATTCTCCTTTTTTTAAACAGAAAACTTTTACTTCTGTGTGTTTACTGCAATTAAAATGACACATTGGTTTTATTTTGTGTTAAATAAAAACTTTCAAAGGTAAAATCATCCTTATTATTCTTATTTTGCTTAATGACATTTTACTCTGCTGCATGTCAGAAATTCTGATGCACAGAATCACAAGTCCAAGTGTGAACTGTGTCACAGAGCAAACACAATAAAAACATGTACAGTACTGTATTATCTGCAGCATTGTTCATTAAAATGACTCAACACTATTTATGTAATGCAGAAAATTTACATACAGTACACACACTTAATGGTATTGTAGGCCATTGCATTAGGTAATACATTCAGCAATTACTTTTACTTTAATACTTTAAGTATTTTTAAAAGCAAGTACTTATTTACTTTTACTTAAGTAAAAATATTAATATGGTACTTCTACTTTTACTAGAGTATATTTTTGTCTGTTTATTTGTACTTAAGTACAGTGTTTGAGTATTTTCTCCACCACTGCTCGTAGCATACGGCTTACTTGGATAGAATAACTTATTTTCTAAACTGTACTGTTCGATTTTCCTTTACATCGTCTGCCGCAGTCGTAGACACAAGTTAGCTTACCTTAGCACAATGTAGCTTAGCTGTTAGCTACATGTACGTCGTGACCACAGAATTCAAGAGAACAAAGCTATAAAACAGAACCAATTACCTTCAACTTCTGAATGGATTGCAGCAAGTTTAGGGCAGGAGTTCCGTGACAAATGAACAGAACACAGTTGAGCTCCGTGATCACCGCAGCAGACAGAATATACTGTAAACAACAACGGTTGAGATTCAAGCCAGCGCGGTTCAACAAGAGAGGCGTTGACTGGTTGGAATGATCACGTGATACCTCCGCCAATCCAATCATAACGCTCGAGTTCCGAAGTTCTTCTTCTTGTTTTTTAATGGAAGAAAGCAAAAAACACAAGTACTGCCACCTACTGAAATGAATGTGTGACCTCGACATCGTGGAATAAATGAGGTTTCATGAGTCCACTGTTGGTAAAGCTTGTTTTTCTTCAACATGTAGGAACAACAGAATTATCCGTGCCCTGTTCCAGCAGGATATTATTTCTATCCCCTCATCTGTCTTCTACTGGAGAAACTTTGTCCCTGACTCACAATGGAAAAATGTGTGGACCAGAAACTGATGATAAACAACAAAATGAAAGATGTCTCCTTTAAACTGTTACACAGAATATATCCTACTAATCAATTCATGAAGAAATATATCAAAACAATTGACCCCAACTGTAAATTTTGCAAAGAGCACCCCGAAACAATCAGTCATTTATTCTGGAATTGTTGTATCATTAAGACATTTTGGAAGCATTGTAATAATTTTATCATCAGTAATATTGATTCAAAATTTTCGTTAAGATATGAACACATTATTTTTGGCTTTCACGAAAAGAATATTAATGTTAAAAAAAACTGGCAATTAATTTAATTATAATATTTGGCAAATACCATATTCATAAATGTAAATTTTCATCATCTTCGCCTTTTTTTCCAGGCTTAATTAAAGAAATAGAATTATATTTATGCACCATTTCTAAGAGTAACAACAAGAAAGCTATAAACACGTTTGAATGTTGTAGCTCCTTGAGTATATTTAATGTATAATTTTATCTTTTATGCACTCATTGTAGAAATCTGGCACCCCCCTGGCATAGTTTTTTTTTTTCTCTGTGTTCCTTGTTCTTGTAATCTTGTCCTTTGTTCTTTTTGTTCACATTCTTATGATTGTAAATGTATCTGTAGTAAATTAATAAAAAAATAAAAAAATAAAAAAGTTTCATGAGTCGATCGAATGAGATAACCTGCCTAAAGGTTGAATGAATGAATAACAACAAACAACAACAAACAACAACAATAATTATATTCTTCAAATAAATAATATACATTTGTAAAAAAGAAAAAAAGAATTGAGGAAATGCATTAAAATGTAATTAAAAAACAACAATCTTAATAAATCAATTGTCTAACTGCAAATTTATAGTCCTAAAAGTTTAACTCTGTGAACCGGGTCCAGATAATGTCCAAAACTGACGTTCATACGACGTACAAATGCGGTCATGGTTAGACGTCCTAATTAGACCTTGTTTGCACGTCGGTGCGACGTCTAGAATTGGACTCTCAAACGACGGACAAGTCTAATTTGTAAAAAAAGAAAAAAAAATTGAGGAAATGCATTAAAATGTTATTAAAAAACAACATTCTTAATAAATCAATTGTCTAACTGCACTTTTATAGTCCTAAAAGTTTAACTCTGTGAACATGGTCCAGATCACCTCCAAAACTGACGTTCATACGACGTACAAATGCAGTCATATTTAGACGTCAAAAAAAGACCTAGTTTGCACGTCGGGGCGACGTCTAGAATTGGTCTTCGACCAACGGGCTCTATATTGACGTCACCTCGACGTCCCCTGGACGTCTACTGTTTAGTGGGTGTACGCTCGAGGCGGACTTATAACTAGCATGTTATAAGTCCTTAACTTATGACGTGGTCATTAGCGTTTGACCAGCGTTCAAAACAGCTCTTAGGAGAAACATCATAGTTCAACTTCTCCAGCAGACTGCGGAAGGAGCAGGAAGTCAGAGCTTTTACAGGAAGTTTGACCTAGATTCTTAGTCCTTCCTGATTGGCCAGTGGCTCATTAAGGGGGAGTGAGAGTGACATCAGGAGGTTCAGAGGAAGAGGTCAAGAGGTTAGTTTATGTCAGAAAGGGAGGATAAAGTGTTAGTTTTAGGCACCAGCTTTTATGATAAAACTGATTAAAAACTGTCTCAAGACTTTAAACAAACATTGTTGACCTGTCACTTTGATTAAACAATGTCATTCAATTATCAACATTTGAACCTACAGATGATAAAAACACAACATGAGATTATTCTTCTGATTATTAATTAGGACAAATATAAAGAGTCTCTTGTTGAGGTGATTAATGTCCTGAATTCAAACTAAATGAGATGTCAGTGTCACTGTAAATCTGAAAGTTTCAAAGAGAAAGTGTACATTACATATTCAATAAGAGGATGTTCAGCTGCTCATTTCAGTTTGAATTAAACAGAGTCTTAACTATCAAACATTGAATTCAATAATGCTCACTTAACACAAGGTTATTCATTTGATATAATTGAATTAACACAAAGTAAAAGATTAAGAGATTCTCTTGTGATTTAATTTGTGTCTTGATTCAAATAAAAAAAATAAAACAGCGTTAATGTGTTTCACTGAGAGATTCAGTGAAAAGGTGTTTCAATACAGTTCAGAGAGATGAATGTGTATCACTACAGTCCCCCCTTTTGGAAGTTATCGCCTGTCCATGGGGATGAGTTCCAACATGAAAGGATACCACCAAATGTCTCTGATCTTGATGTAATCCAGAAAGCGGAAAACAATCAAAAATTATAATCCCATAATGTTTTTGGTAACTCCATACTACCCTGATACATGCTCAATAATCCAGGAAGAAAAATCTAAAAAAGCTAAGTCTGGTCCTCTGGACATTCAAAAAACAAAACAAAGCAAAAAAATTGTAGAAACGTTTCGTCTTTCGTCCAAAATACTTCCTCAGTCTAAGCTGTTGTATTCAGCTCAGTCTTATAAATAGCACCCTCTCACAGTGGATTAACCAGTTGGTTGATGATAGCCGAAACATGAACAGATTGTTTCGGCTGTCATCAGCCAACTGGTTGATCCACTGTGAGAGGGTGCTATTTATAAGACTGAGCTGAATACAGCAGCTCAGATTGAGGAAGTCTTTTGGACGAAAGACGAAACGTTTCTACATTTTTTTTGCTTTGTTTGAATGTCCAGAGGACCAGGCTTAGCTTTTTTAGATAACTCCTTACTGTTTGTAGGTAATCCCATTGTGGCAAAACTTTTAATCCTTTGGAAAACTGAGTCTGTAATCCCTTGGAAAACTGAGTTTATAATCCATAGCGGTAATTCCATAGCTGTAATTCCACACTGATTAGAGTTGTTGATTTAATCAGCAACAATTGTTTTTGTATCATCATGAAGAGGGGATCCCTTGATTGAAGCAGAGGAGACGACCCTTGGATGGAGGTTGGATACCAACGTTGGAGTTGCAGGTCCCCACATCTAAGTTTTTTGGCTGGGTGGTTTCTAGTCGGTGCCACTCTGGTTCTATGTGTTATACATTTATGTGGTTTTAGGTGGGCTTATGATTGGGATTTTACTTTAAGCCTTACCTATATGCACCTTGTGTGTAAGCTATCATGAGTTAGATCAGCTACAGATATCAATTATTGGTTGGTCATGCTGTAAAAGTTAGATATAGGGATCTATACCTATAGAAGGTTCAGGAGGGCTTCTGTAACGAAGGCCTCTTCTTCCAAACTATTCCTCCATTCATAACTTGGTTAAAGTTAGATCTATAACAGAAAAATAAAAATATAGTGTGGTCTAAATGTCTGTTGTCCTTTAGACGAACAACGTAGGTTTTGGTTTACCCTTTTAAAATTTGGAGTCTATAGCGAGACTCATTTTTAAATTTTAGGTAAACCTTCGAATAGAATTGTTCGAGTAGGATGGATTTGAAAAGTTGTGAGATCAGTGTAGTTCATGGTACCTAAAGTAGCTTTAAACTACATTGACTCTTACCCTGATGCATGCTCAATAATCCAGGTAGAAAAATCTAAAAAAGCTAAGTCTGGTCCTCTGGACATTCAAAAAACTAAACAAAACAAAGCAAAAAAAATTGTAGAAATGTTTCGTCTTTTGTCCGAAAGACTTCCTCAGTCTGAGATGCTGTATTCAGCTCAGTCTTATAAATAGCACCCTCTCACAGTGGATCAACCAATTTGCTGATGACAGCCTGAAACCAGCTAATCACATGATCAAGGAGGACCATCAGCCTAACGATGGATCGTTAGCACCCTGATATTTGTTTGTTATTCACAGAGGGCTGAGTGATACTAGCAATAACAGCATCGTAAGAGGGGAACAGTTGAACCCGGAAGCCTCCACCTCTGTTTAATGATGGATGGTTTCTTTTCACAAAGATGGCCTCATTTACTTCTTAATGTTTAACTAAACTAAACTAAAACTAAAGTTTATTTATTCATTTAGATTTATTAATCAGAAAATTTGCAACTGCTGCAAAATGAAACAAGACAAAAGTTAACTAACACAGACACTGATGAGGAGTAAAACAGTTCATGAGCTGAAGATGGACAGACAGGAGTCGTCTTCAGACATTCGGGTTTATAACTAACTAGCAACTTTTATAATGTTGTACAGTACACAACCATAAGCACAGCTAGTAGCTAGCTACTGTGTGACTGACTGCAACAACCACAAACACACGGACACCAGGTCACGCACACAGATGAGAACAGCTCAAACTATTATTACTTGCTTACCTATGTAGAAAGGCACCATTAATAATTACTGCTGTTTCAACGTCACTAGTTGCGTGTGATCAGCTCTGACTATGTAAACAGAGATGGTCCCCCGTTCCCCCTCCCTCCTCGGCTCGAACCGGAAATGCCGGCGATCCACACCGATCACGAGACGAGTCCAAGCCTCCGTGCGACGGAAAATGCAACCTGTACAGTCCAATAGTTTTGGACAGATGGGACATAAACTGCGCATGCGCTAGCGCGCTAGTTATAATTAGATTCAATGGAAAAGTCGCAGGTAGCGCCCAGCGGGGAAACGGAATGATGTCACAATCAGAAAACGTTTTTTGAAACAAACAACTCATTACTCATAAAATATTTATCCTACACAACTAAAAACATATATGCATACATTTCGAAATATTTTTATTTTATTATTTCATTTTTATAAAAAAAAATTAATCTTCAAATGGTGAAGAGCTGCAGTTCCAGGAGGGGCGGCGCCCCTAGCGCCCTCTAGTGGCGGCTGCCACTGCTCGTGGCTGAGGCCAGGTGCGGGTCAGTTCCGTGAGGAAGTCTGGGAACACGGGCATCCTTTGCCTTGTTGCAGCCTGTTGTTTTGAATAAAAGTAGTTCCCCGCCAGCCTCGTGACCTGTTGGCGAGGTGGGGGCTCCGGCCAGGGGATGTTCAACGCATCTGCTGCTCAGTGGCACAGGTCGAACAGGGCCGGGATGGAGAAGTCCGTTTCAGGGAGCGCAGGTATCGGGGTCCTGGGGAGGTCCTCTCCCGGATCCCGAGTTCTGGTTCCTCCGCTGAAAATTCGCCCGAGGCTGAGATGGAGATCTCGTCTTCATTCATCATGCCTCTGGTGTCGAACTCGACTGTTAGGTCCACCATGGGAGCAAGCGGGTCAGGGCTGTCACCCCATTTGATGCGCATGCTGTCGTGTAGAGCCATGTGTTTGAGCTCTGGGGTCGGAGTGAGGGTCTCTGTGGTGTCTGGGTCCAGTGGACCACCTGAGCTTCCCATGGCTTTAGCCACGAGGTCCATGCGCTGCCGCAGCACCGCGTCCAGCATCTGGCTGCAGTGTGGGCAAGAGTCGGGCGCGTTCAGAGCTTGTCTTGCATGAAATATACCCAGGCAGACTGGACAGGCCTCATAGGTGTCCGTTGCCGCGAGGGAAAATCCACAGCCACTGGGACAGACGTGCGAGGTTGGGCTTGCCGTCCCGCTGGCTTTCCTTTGAAGTTTTGTCTTTCGCTTTCCCTTCTCCGGAGGCATGTCCGAGATAAGACGAGCGAGACCTTCCAGAATCCTTTTTCTTCTTTGTTCGAGTGTCTCCTCCGTCGTGTCGCTTTCGCTGGCTAGCTTGCTAAGCTTGTGTTAGCCTAGGTAGCGGTTGTGGCACAGTTATAATGCCGTTGAGCGAAGCAACCTGTGGAGAGAAGAAAACTTTGAGGTTATAGAAATGTGCTGGACTAGCGAAAGCTAATCCAGCAGTACGCAGGGAAAAATTCTCTGTGCGCTCTGTGCAGAGAGCGAGCTCACCTCAAGTTGAGCGATTGAGCAACAGAGAAGTCCCGCGAAGAGAGTAAGTTCAGGTTTTTGTGAGGTGAAGGGCAAAAAAGAGGAAGATGGAGGGGCGTCAGTCGCCTAAGTACCAAAAGGGCGGTACCTCTGGCGCGGGGTGACGCCCCCTACCTTAAAAGGCATGAATGTATTCCTTCAGATAATCGCGCAGGGACGCAATTCCCATAGCAAGTATATTGCACCAAGAGACCGAACTTAAAGGGAACTGCTCTCATTACACACCAATGCTTACACGGAACTTCACCTGCCTAACTAAAGGACATTCTTGCACCATATTCATCCACCCGGTCTCTACGATCACAGAACGATAATCTACTTCACATTCCACGAACCAAATTAAGGACCATGGGAGACCGGGCATTCTGTGTGGCTGCCCTCGCCTATGGAACTCCCTCTCTGACTACCTGAGAGCTCCACAGTTACTGGTTGACTTCAAAAACGGCTTAAAGACTTTTCTTTTTAAGCAAGCCTATTCTGCCTCCACATGATTTTATCTTTGATCTTGGTTGATATTATTGTTGATTTTACTTGATTTTATCACTTGTTTTATTTTTTTTATTTTTTAAGCAGGCCTATTCTGCCTCCACATGATTCTGTCTTTAATCTTCGTATATATTATTGATTTTACTTGATTTTATCACTTGTTTTATTTGTTGTAGCACTTTGAGATTTTTATTAATGAAAAGTGTGGTATAAATGGAATTTATTATTATGATTAGAGTACAACCAATGAAAGTAAATGTATATGCATATAAATGGGAACAAGTAATATTGACCCTTCCAAAAGCAGAGTTCCCCAAAGAATGCTCGTGGGTAGATCTTCGTTACCAGCTTTTATTGATTTTCAGACGGACAGCTCTCTTATTGGTTGAAGTCTGTGAGTGATGGTTTAAGCCACACACTCTCAGTCTGGGTTACCCTGTTAACTGTTGGTTTCTATGGTTTCTCCTCACCCCAAGGACGATCATGCATTCTTTCAGTTGAGATAAGAAAGTTGTATGACTTTGTGCACCTCTGTATTCAAGTCTCTTGTTCATGTTAAAATATGTTTGTTTTGCTGCCTTATTGTTAGCATACTACTTTGTATGTGCATAAAAGGATTACAGGTGGTCCCCGACTTACGAAGGAGTTCCGTTCCTACGTATCATTCGTAACTCAAAAATTTGTAGGTCGGGGACCACCTGTATATACCACACGAGCCACCACTGAACATGTACATGTACGGTAATGAACAGTTACGAAGTTACCAAGCACTTCGTCTATCCTAACACAGCTACATAATTCTCAAAAAACACATACAGTCCTGGGCTAAAAAATAAAAATATAATTTCTTACTTTGAGCTGGTCAAGCTTGAATCGTTATTTGCATGTTAGCTCCTTGCACGTCCGAGCTCCGTAACTTTGTGCTGCTCCACGGGGTCCAAACTGTTTACAAGAAGGACTGTTAGCTTGTTAACTCTATACATTTGGAGCCAGAAAAAGAGTTTAATAACTTACTGAAAGCCGTTTCTCCCCGGTGTTCGTCCATCCAAAACAAGCTACCCGCATTAGCTGTTGTTAGCCCACGCCATTAGCTGTGCTCGTTAACATGTTAGCCCATCCAAAATGGTGTCGGCGCTCGCTGTTTCTCCACGTTAACTCTGTGTCCCCCAACACCTTAGGCTGCCATCGAGGCAAGCTACCGGACGTAGATGGCCTCTCCGCCGCATGTCGGCTCAGTGTCCCCACCCGCATTAGCTTTAGCTCCGCATTAGCCCAGCCCATGAGCTGGTGGTGTCGGCTGGCGTGGTGGGAGCGATCGACGGAGCGATCGGCGGCTGTTGCTCTGGGTCTGAGACGTCCACAGAGTTCACCGAGCGTTTCCAGCTAATTTATCCGTATGATGCAACCTCTGATTGGACACACGGCCCTCCAAAGCCAGCTGGCAGCTGCCGAGATTGGAACTAACCATAAAATGGCGGACACGGCAGCATTTCCGGAAACCACAGGAAGCTACGCAAATAGGCATAAAAAAAAATAATAATAATGATACTTTATTTATAAAGCCATTTAAAACAACCACAGTTGCAACAAAATGTTGTACACATGAAATTGAGAACATTTAAACACAAAAAAAAATATATTTTTTTTTTACTTCATATTTTTAATAATTATGATAACTTCGTAAAGTCGGAACTTCGTTAAGTCGATGCCATCGTAAGTCGGGGACAACCTTTATTGTGTTAGGTCAGCTAAGAGACTAAATAATCACTTGTATTAACTATGAAGTAACTAGTGTATTTTGTGTGTTTAATCAACGTGTTCCAATTACATGTGCCAATTCAATTGAAGACAGAGAAGTCAGCACCCTTCCCCCTCAGCTGTTATCTTTTCTGCTAGGCAAGGTTGTAAATGAAGAGTATTACTTGAAAACTAGTATTGTGAATTATAAAGTGTAGTAATTTTCAGGTGACAATGTACTCAGGTGTTTTGTTCACAGAGCACAAAGGCACTGTCCTCTTTTACCAGAGATGAGCAAACATTATGTTACCTGCTCTGGGTAATGTAAATATGTGTTCATCTAAAATACAGTAAGACCCAGCATTGTAAAATAATGACGGTACACACATCTTGAATATATTGATCATACAGTAACATTTCTTAGTCATATAAAACCAGTAAAAGGTATAAAATGGTGTCATATCACTTCACTCCCTCTCTTGGCCTATCAAAATTATATGTTTCATAACCCATGTTCCCTGAAGGAAGGGAACAAGGTGCAACAACATGACTATGGGAATTGCACCTCCACGTGGTTCACCTGAAGCAATACAATCACGCCTTTTAAGGCAGGTGCGCGTGAGCAAGGAGGCCCCGCCCTCCTTGCATAAAAGACGATGACGGGCATCGAACGTCTATACGGACTTCACCAAGCTTGGGCATTGGAAGGGCAACCATGTGTTGCACCTTGTTCCCTTCCTTCAGGGAACATGGGTTATGGTGCATAACCTTCAGTTCCCTTTTCAGTCAGTCCACAGCGGTGCAACGACATGACTATGGGAACACAATTCAATCACACCCTGGAAATGCTCTGGAAATGCATGCTTATGAGAACTTTTTGCCTTAGACCACAGGCGTCAGCTGCTCAGCTTTTTGTGGTAGAGAGAACAGCTTGAGTTACGTCATGTGCTGTGACATCTAGGCTGTAGTGTTTTGTAAACGTGTTTGATGATGACCAGTTAGCAGCTGCACAGATGTCTGCTACTGGAACACCTCTGAATAAGGCCCAGGAAGTGGCCATGCCTCTAGTTGAGTAAGCATGTTCCCCAGAGGGCACCTGCTGACCTTTACTGTTGTATGCCCTTTTTATGGCCTCAGTCACCCAATGTGAGAGGTACTGTTTTGACATGGCCCTGCCTGCGGCAGGATTAGCAAAGCATATGAACAGGAGTTTTTTTTTGTTGCCAACTACCAGTCCTCTCCATGTAGACACTCATGGCCCTCACAGGGCAAAGTGCGTTCAAACACCTCTGTTCTACAGTCAGAACTGGGGGAGGAGGAAAATATGACAGTTCAAAGTCCAGACTTCTGGGATTTAGAGTCGGGACTTTTGGCACATATGTAGGGTTTAGACGCAAGGTGACCTTTGACCCGTCTGGAGCACATCTGTTACACATTGGGTGTACCAATAAAGTGTGAAGGTCCCCCATGCATTTTGTTGAGCACAAAGCTAAGAGCAAAGCAGTCTTATAAGATAACAAGTCTATCTTAATTCTGCTAAGAGGCTCAAATGGAAGGTCACACAAGGCATGCAGGTCCCACTGGGGAGCCAAAGTCCTACTTGGAGGCCTCTTCCTCAGCATACCTCTCATGAACCGTATCATGAGAGGGTGGGAACCAGGAGATTTACCTCCTCAGCCCTTGTGGCACGCCGAGATGGCTGATAAGAAGACCTTTATGGATGAAAAGGAGCACTCCTTTTCCAGCAGGTCCTGCAGAAAAGTGAGGAGCTGGACCAAGACACAGAAATATGGAGCAAAATGGTAAACGTTAAATGGAGCTTATTTATATAGCGCTTTCCAACCCTCTTTGAAGGGTCGCAAAGCACTTTACAATACCAACCATCCACCCATTCATATACACATTCATACACCGGTAGCGACAGACTATGCATGGCAATGCAAGGCGCCATCTAGTCTTACCGAGAGCAACTCAGGGTTAAGTGTCTTGCCCAGGGACACAACGACACATGGTGTGGGGAACCGGGATTCGAACCTCCAACCTTCCGATCGGGGGACGACTGCCATTACCACTACGCCATGGCCGCCCCTAATATTCCTTTCTAGACACCAGGCCTCAAAAACACGCCACTTACGAGCATAGAGCGTCTGAGTAGACTGTGCTCTCGCTCCCTGTATTGTGTTTACCACTTTATTGGGTAGGCCGGAAGCCATCAACCGATCCCTCTCAGCGGCCAGACCCAGAGCTGCCACAGTTCTGGGCATGGATGTAGGATCTGTCCGTGGACCTGGGTCAGTAGGTCCATGTGGGAGGGGGCAGCTGCCAAGGTGTCCCCGCCAGGAGTGAGATCACTTTTGCAAACCATGCTTTCTGTGGCCACCTGGGGGCTATCAGTATTAGAGAGAGAGCTCCCATGTGTACACGTTCCAATGTCGATTGAATTAAAGGTACGGGGAGAAAAGCGTAATATAGCCTCCCTACTGGCTAGCTGTACGCCAGGGCGTCCATCCCTAATGGTGGGTTCACTTCGCGTATGGAGAGGTACAGGACACAGTGTGTGTTGTTGCTGCAAGTGAACTGATCTGCGTCTATCCTCCCATATCGTGCCCATATCGGGTCCACGATACGTGGGTTCAGGCGCCACTCTGAGGGGAGGGGGGCTCCCCTTGACAGGGCGTCTGTCCCGTGGTTCAGCTCCCCTGGCACGTGGCTTGCCCTGAGTGACAAGATCCAGGAGTTACACCATGTGAGCAACTTCTGTGTCAGCCTCAGGAGGGGTTGGGACCATGTCCCTCCTTCCTTTTTGATGTATGCCATCGTGCACCTGTTGTCTGATTTTATCAGGACGTGCTGGTGTTTGATCAGGCCTTTCCTGTAAAAATGTCTCAGTGAGAGAAACATTGCTGAGAGCTCTGGGTCCAGACCCCACGGGCGTACTGGTCCCTGCAGAACCCCCCCCCCCCCTGTCTTGGATGCATCTGTCATCACCAGGACCCAGGACAACACCCTTTCCAGTGCGACCCCTATGCTGAACACTGAGGGGTTTGTCCATGGCTGTAGGGCCTTTAACCATTCTGGGCTGACCTTCAGACCCATCATCTGATGAGGGGGAGCGAGCTCTAGCTGCTTGTTGACCCAAATCTGCAGAGGCCACATATGTAATTGGGCCAGAGGAACTCAAACGATTCCTGCTGCCAGTAGGCCTAACAACCGCTGGCAAAGTCTGAGAGACACCATCTCCCCTAGCTGAAAGTGCTGAAGTGGCCGTGGCGTAGTGGTAATGGCAGTCGTCCCCCGATCGGAAGGTTGGCGGTTCGAATCCTGGTCCCCCACACCATGTGTCATTGTGTCCTTGGGCAAGACACTTAACCCCGAGTTGCTCCCGGTAGGACTGGAAAGCACCTTGCATGGTAGTCTGCCGTTACCGGTGTATGAATGTATGTAGCATTCAATGTGTGTAGCGCTTTGAGATTTTCACTAATGAAAAGCGTGTTATAAATTGAATTCATTATTATTATTATTATTATTATTATTATTATTATTATTATTATTATGCAGAGCTGAAGGGATGCCACCTGTGCCTCTGAGAGTCTTGCCCTGTACAGAATGGAGTTCAATTATACTCCCAGAAAAACAGAAACCTGAGAAGGAGACAAATTGCTCTTCTCCAGGTTTAAGACAAAACCTAGTGATTTCAGGTGAGACATCACCATGTCTGTGTGTACTCTTGCCTGGACTTTGCTGTCTCCAAGGACTAGCAAGTTGTCCAGATAATTCAGGACTCTGATGCCCTGGCTCCTTATGGGGGTCAGGGCCGCTTCCAGACATTTCGTGAATGTCCGGGGCGCGGTTTTTAGGCCAAAAGGCAGGGCCTGGAACTCGTATGTGGTGTTCTCGAAGGCGAAACGCAGGAATTTCCTGTGTGTGCGCCAGATGCTGATGTGGAAAAAAGTGTATTTTAAATCCACACTACAAAAGTAATCTCTTGGACGTACTGAGTAGATCACCTGTTTCAGGGTCAACATTTTGAACTTGAAGGTGCGTAGCCTCTTGTTCAAACCTCTGAGGTCCAAAATTGGCCTGAAATCGCCTCCCCGCTTTGGAATAACAAAGTACCTGCTGAAGTGACCTTTGTTGACCTTGTGAGCAGGAACTGCCCTGATTGCACATTTCTGTATCATGGAGCAAATTTCCTCCCTTAGCACATGAGCGCGAGACGGGGTTATGACTGTTCTCACCACTCCCAAGAAGGGAGGTGGATATTTGAAAAATTACAGCTTGTACCCTTGAGTTATGGTTGACATAACCCAAGGGCCTGGTCTGCAGGCCTCCCATGCTGCTGCTCGTGCTGTCAGCCTGGAGGGCATGTTTACTTTGTGTATAAGGGGGGGAGGTGGCAGGAAAGCCCCCCCCACCTGCTCTTCTACGGGCCTGCCTGTCCTGTTGCACGGTCAGACAGGGGTCAGAGAGTTTGTCTGGGACAGATAGGTCTCTGACCCCCTGCAGGGGCTCATTGTGTCTCCTAGGAGACTGTGTCTTATTAGAGCAAGGGAAGCCGGCTGTTTGAACCGGTCCCCCTGTCTCTTTATTGACACGTTTAGCATAAAAATGTGTTATGTTTTCTCTCTAATGCTAAGATGGGACACAGAAAATTTTGTGTTTTCTGAGACTTTATTGTTGTGTTCATACAGCAATTTCTCTTTATTACGCAAACATTTGAGTGATTTTGTGTGTTTACACGTTCTGGACCAGTTAATCGTGGCTTTTT
>JBBPBX010075077.1:10000-17429 GCA_038048925.1 Garcialebias charrua | reverse complement strand
TATTCTGACTAGTCAGAATGTAAATACAGATATCTTAAATTAACATTCTGACTAGTCAAAATGTAATTATGACTAGTCAAAAGTCCTTTTTAGATATCTAGAATGTAATTACGGATAGTCAGACTTCACGATTTAATGTTAAAAGGGCTTGCCATATTGTTCCCTCCTCTTCAGGTGGGTGTCACCAACAGGGCTGCATGTTGGAGCTGATTGGCTTCATTCTCTCTGCACAGACACGTGACTTGCAGAGTTCAGACTAGTTTCACTTCTGAAGAACTCACACGGTGGCTGACTAAAACACAAAATGGCGCAGAAAGGAGATCAGCTGGATCCAGAAACGTTTTCCTGTTCGATCTGTTTGGATCTACTGAAGGATCCGGTGACCACCTCCTGTGGACACAGCTACTGCATGAGCTGCATTAAAACCCACTGGGATGAAGAGGATCAGAAAGGAAACCACAGCTGCCCTCAGTGCAGGAAAACCTTCACACCAAGGCCTGTCCTGGAGAAAAACATCATGTTATCTGTCCTGATAGAGCAGCTGAAGAAGACTGGACTCCAAGCTGCTCCTGCTGATCACTGCTCTGCTGGACCTGAAGATGTGGCCTGTGATGTCTGCTCTGGAAGAAAACTGAAAGCCGTCAAGTCCTGTTTGGTCTGTCTGGCCTCTTACTGTGAGAAACACCTTCAGCCTCATTATGATTCAGCTCCATTTCAGAAACACAAGCTGGTGGAGCCCTCCAAGAACCTCCAGGAGAACATCTGCTCTCGTCACGATGAGGTGATGAAGATGTTCTGCCGCACTGATCAGAAGTGCATCTGTTATCTCTGCTCTGTGGACGAACATAGAGGCCACGACACAGTCTCAGCTGCAGCGGAGAGGACCGAGAGGCAGAGCGAGCTCGAGGTGAGACGAGGAACCATCCAGCAGGAGATCCAGGACAGAGAGAAAGATGTGGAGCTGCTTCATCAGGAGATGGAGGCCATCAACCACTCTGCTGATAGAACAGTGGAGGACAGTGAGGAGATCTTCACTCAGCTGATCCGTCTCATCCAGAAACGAAGCTCTGATGTGAAGCAGCAGATCAGATCCCAGCAGGAAACTGAAGTGAGTCGAGTGTTGGAGCTTCAGGAGAAGCTGGAGCAGGAGATCACCGAGCTGAAGAGGAAAGATGCTGAGCTGAAGCAGCTCTCACACACAGAGGACCACAACCAGTTTCTCCACAACTCCCAGTCAGTGTCAGCACTCAGTGAGTCTCCACACTCATCCAGCTTCAGCATCCGTCCTCTGAGATACTTTGAGGACGTGACAGCAGCTGTGGAGGAGCTCAGAGACAAACTGCAGGACACCCTGAGAGACACATGGACAAACATCTCACTGACTGTCTCTGACGTGGACGTTTCACTGTCAGAACCAAAGAGCAGAGCTGGATTCTTCAGATGTTCATGTGACATCACTCTGGATCCAAACACAGCACACACATGTCTGTTACTGTCAGAGGGAAACAGAAAAGTTACAAAAAAAGATCGACGTCAGTTTTATTCTGATCATCCAGACAGATTCATTAATTGTGTTCAGGTTCTGAGCAGAGAGAGTCTGACTGGTCGTTGTTACTGGGAGGTGGAGTGGAGAGGAGCAGGAGCTGGTGTAGCAGTCACATACAAGAACATCAGCAGAACGTCTCGCTTTGGAATGAATGACAAATCATGGTCTTTGTATTGTTCTCCAGACAGTTTTGTATTTTGGCACAACAAAATCCAAACTTCCATCTCAGGTCCTGGTTCCTCCAGGATCGGAGTGTACCTGGACCACAGTGCAGGTGTTCTGTCCTTCTACAGAGTCTCTGAAACCAGGACTCTCCTCCACAGAGTCCACACCACGTTCACTCAGCCACTCCACGCTGGACTTTGGGTTTCCTGCCGTGGAGACTCTGCTGAGTTTTGTCAACTGAAATAAAATAAAATAAATTTAGTTTGTAACTTTGAGTTTATTGTTGTGATGCAACACGGATCAATTGATTATTATTATTTTAGTTTTCATTTTCTTTATACAAATTTTCTTGATATATCAATGTAAACATCAACTGTCTCTCAATTTTTCTTTTCTCACTCATAAAGGTTTGGTACAGACTATTTGAATGCAGAAAATATGTTTATTTAGTTTGTAAATGTATATTTTGTGAATTTTATCATTTACATTGTAGAAACATTTTTATTTCAGACTACAGTGACAAAACATGTTAATCAATGAGAATAATAGAAATAAAAATGGTCAAACAACATTAATTAAAGGACTTCTCAATTTGTCTTTTTTTGTAAAACAAACAGCGACATTTGTTGACATGAATTTAATACCGTAAATAAAAATTTTCAGTGGACCTGAAGATCAATTTTTAATTAAGATTAATTAATTTGATTAAGAATCAACCTATTGACACTTTCTGCAGGAGATCCAGACTGTTCAAAGGCTGAAGTTCATCATGAGTTCATTGTGAGTTCATCATGAGTTCATCATGTGATGCTGGATAAGATCAGACACCTTCATTCGACAATAAATATATAAAAACGTTTGCGTACACCTCTGCTGCACTCACATTACAGACAAAAACAACAAACTATTATGTAAACGGGCACTTCCGGATTGTCCGGAAGTAGGTTGGAAACTTAAAAGAAAAAAATTATTTAATTTGTAATAAACAAGAGTAACAATGTCCCTCATGCACGAAAATGTTCGTATTCTTATCCTAAATTCCTCCTACGTTTGTTCGTACGAAGCGTTCGTACGAACATGCCACGTCAGATCCAACAAAGTCTTCTATCGTCAGGAAATGTGTGTATATGAGCTGTGTAAATAATGATGAATCCCACCTGTTCTATTCACCTGCTCGTGCACGCGGGAGGTTATTTACATAATTCCCACCCCTCAAAACACCATATAAGGATATAGTTTCCTGCCACCGCGAGCAGGAAGTGTCCATTCATTCCGGCTTTTATGCGTCAGAAAACACACAAACGCGTTTGGCGAATTAAAAGTGACTCGCCTTTGATCATAGTGTCAGCCCCGGATCTGAGCGCAGACCCACACAGAATACAGATGACATCAGTGAGCGCCCACAGTCAACAGGCAGTTTATATTAAAAATGACATGAAACAACTGAATAAGCTGGTTTCGCTTTTTTCTCCCCTGTCTCTGCAGCGGCGCTGTGTGTGTGTGTGTGTGTGTGTGTGTGGTGGTCGACAGTGGCGTGGTGGCGCGGGGCGCGTTGCGTGGCACACGGTGGTCGACATGAGTGGCGCGGGGGGGGCGCGTGGCGTGGTGGCGCGGTGCGCGTTGCGTGGCACACGGTGGTCGACATGAGTGGCGCGGGGGGGCGCGTGGCGTGGTTGCGCGGGCGCGTTGCGTGGCACACGGTGGTCGACATGAGTTGCGCGGGGTGGGGGCGCGTGGCGTGGTTGCGCGGGCGCGTTGCGTGGCACACGGTGGTCGACATGAGTTGCGCGGGGTGGGGGCGCGTGGCGTGGGGCGCGTTGCGTGGCACACGGTGGTCGACATGAGTGGCGCGGGGGGTCACGCGCGGGTGGCGCAAGGTGGTGGACGTGGGGGGGGGGTGTTGAAGCCGCTTTAATTAAACCAATATGTGTGGTTGCATTTAATTGTTTTTAAACTCAAAATATTTTCTAAATAACGAAATATAAAGTTATTAGTGGAGAAAAGGCCGTCTGGATGACAGCAGACCGACTCCTCGTAAAATATACGACAGGTCGGGACCACACGTAAATTTTGTTCGTATCTGAAAAAAATCCTAGGATACGAAAACATTGTTGGATGCCACAAATGATCCTAAATCACTCGTACGCACAGTTTAAGCACAAATCTGTGCGTAAGAACGGTTCGTGCATGAGGGCCAATGACAACTCACAACAACATGTAAAAAAAAAAACAAGCAATATAACATACAAGAATCACAACTCCTAATGTCTATAATACATTTTGATTGCAAGGTTCAAGAAAAGACTCCATAATACTTAAAATAACTACTTCACAGAATAAAATAAAAAAGTAATTAAAAGATGAAAATAAAAGAAAATAACAAATAAATAAATAAAAGACAAATCAGGGAGCTAGAAACTAAAAAACTTCCATTAACTCGTATAACTTTAGTGCATTCTGCATCTTTTTTTGACAACTTTTGAAAAAAGAAATTTCATTTTTGAGAGCACTGATAGAAAGGGAGCATTTTGCGTATTGACATTTATGGATATAGTATTTTGTTACAATAATCAGAACATTTACAAAAAATTCTAAGTTTTTATCTTTAATGAATAAACCAAATAGAATATTTTCTAAGGAAACAAAATCCAAGTTTATTCCCTTAACAGACAGAAAGTTGCGAAGTTGTTCCCATAAGTTTAATGCTTCTTTACATTCATAAAATGTAATGAGAGCGTCCTGTGCTCCAGCATCAACGTGTGGCATGGAGGCTGCACAGTTGAAGAGAGGAAAGCTCTACAGAGAGTGGTGAAGGCTGCACAGAAGTCTGTGGGAGTCAGTCTCCCCACAATCACAGACATTTACACCTCCAGATGCAGGAAAAGAGCCACCTGCATCATGAAAGACCTCACTCACCCAGCACACTCACTCTTTGCACCACTCCCCTCGGGACGGAGGTTGAGGAGCATCAAATGTAGAACCACTAGACTGAGGAACAGCTTCTACCCTGAGGCTGTCAGACTCATGAATAAATAAATAATAAGAATAAACACTGCAAAATGTCACATCATGCTGATGCTGATCTGTTTCTTGTTGCTGCGTTCATCTGTGACCATCTGCTCATGTTCGTGCTGCTGTTTATAATGATGTTTTTCTACTACATTAGGGCTTAGTGTATTACTAGCTGATGTCTCTCTTAGTTAATCCTAGATGTTATTATTGTTTTTCTCTTGCATTTGTTGTTGGATGTAACTGGGACCCTGTGTACATAATCTCATTTTCAACACATGTACTACATGCGGTGCAAATGACAATAAATTCTCTCTGACTCTGACTCTCTATCTATCTATCTATCTATCTATCTATCTATCTATCTATCTATCTATCTATCTATCTATCTATCTATCTATCTATCTATCTATCTATCTATCTATCTATCTATCTATCTATCTATCTATCTATCTATCTATCTATCTATCTATCTATCTATCTATCTATCTATCTCGTCATCCCTCCATCCATCCATTCATCATTTCTGATTTAGAAGCATTGTTGTTCCCCATTAACACCATTGAAGTATCAAAACTATGGGCCTAAGTACATACTCACATGTTCTTAGACAGGGACTGCAAAGCCAGATATTTCTTCTTTTTGGTCAGATTTGTAAAGTTGGCCTTGCAAAAGTTTCCAAGATACACAGGCTATTTATTAGCCCAGTGTCTGGAATTTTGCACCAGGGATTTAACTAAAAGCTGTCTTTGGTATGACCTCATTGAAGGAACAACAAGCAAGTCAAAAAGAAAACAGAAATGTTTTTGAGCCAGCCAAAATCCTGAATTCTCTGTTAAACTGCAGAGCCATTGTAAATATACTCTGAACACACTGGGGAAAAAAAAGGTGTGACATTAATAATAGTCTTTGGTTTCTTGGAATGTGTAAGTTGTCAGGATGGCCGAGCGGTCTAAGGCGCCAGACTCAAGACTTGCTTCCTTGCCTAGTTCAGGGCTTTCTGGTCTCTATAGCCGTTTACGCATTGGCCAGCCCTCAATGCCCCGGGGCTCCCCTGAGACTCGGCCAAAAAAAATTGTTAGCTGGATATATATATATTAGTGTTTCTGCGTTTAATTTTTGTTAATAACTGATCACAAATCAGCTTATGTTTTTTTTCTTTATTCACATTTTCTTTTAAATAAAAAGGAGTTTGTTTGGTTAACAAACTCCTTTTTATTTACTCCAATAAAAAAATAAAAAAATAAATAACTTTGTCCCAGGCGGGAAGCGAACCCACTTCTCCTGGTCAAAACGATAATGCATTAACTCGTTGAGCTATTCGGACGAACTGAATTTTCAGGTGTCCAACTTCCCCATATAGGAATCACTCCTCTTGACATTTTAGCTGCACGTAAAAGTTAGAGATTATTCGTTATATTTTAAAACCCTGGCTGCGCGCAACAGTTAGACAATATTAGTTATTGTTTAATGACATTCAGGTCGCGCTGAAAGGCGGAAAGGGGTGTGCGCTTCGTGTTATTTACGTTGTAACATAAGCTGATTTGTGATCAGTTATTAACAAAAATTTAACTCAGAAACACTAATTCAGCTAACAATTGTTTTAGGGGTTTCTCGTTTCTGTAGTTAAATTTGAATGAAATTCAACCCTCGCGCTGAGGTTGTTTGAATGAGTCCCGCCCCTGCTGCAAACAACGAATCAAATGAGAGCAGTACATGACGTGAAACTGGCTCTGTCGGGCTCGGCCCGATAAGAACCACGGTGAAGATGGTTCCAGAACAAGGGTGGATCCCGGGCGGAAAAGGTAAATGCGAAGACGCCGAACCCGGGTTAGAAGCTGGGAGAGCCGGGGAGGGCCGGCCAATGCGTAAACGGCTTATGTGGAGGCGTGGGTTCAAATCCCACTTCTGACAATGACCAATTTTTCAATTTCTTATACAACAGAACTGACCATGGCATATGTGATTTCAAGCTAAGGTGGAGTCTGATGTAGAAGCAATTTATATTAGGATTTTTGTAACACAGTTTTTTTTCATCCTTTTCTCTTGACTATTGTAGTGCATCAAACAAAAAAGTGCAGACAGTGTATCGTTTTTGGGAGTCTTACTGTAAGACCACACTTGTTCATGACGATTTTCCAAAAAATAACTGTCAGTCTATCTATCTATCTATCTATCTATCTATCTATCTATCTATCTATCTATCTATCTATCTATCTATCTATCTATCTATCTCGTCATCCCTCCATCCATCCATTCATCATTTCTGATTTAGAAGCATTGTTGCTCCCCATTAACACCATAGAAGTATCAAAACTATGGGCCTAAGTACATACTCACATGTTCTTAGACAGGGACTGCAAAGCCAGATATTTCTTCTTTTTGGTCAGATTTGTAAAGTTGGCCTTGCAAAAGTTTCCAAGATACACAGGCTATTTATTAGCCCAGTGTCTGGAATTTTGCACCAGGGATTTAACTAAAAGCTGTCTTTGGTATGACCTCATTGAAGGAACAACAAGCAAGTCAAAAAGAAAACAGAAATGTTTTTAAGCCAGCCAAAATCCTGAATTCTCTGTTAAACTGCAGAGCCATTGTAAATATACTCTGAACATACTGGGGGGAAAAAAGGTGTGACATTGTCTTTGGTTTCTTGGAATGTGTAAGTTGTCAGGATGGCCGAGCGGTCTAAGGCGCCAGACTCAAGACTTG
>JBBPBX010075076.1:0-17429 GCA_038048925.1 Garcialebias charrua | reverse complement strand
AGCTACTGAGCCAGAAGGGAGCGGCGGTGCTGGCAGCTACTGAGCCAGAAGGGGCGGCGGTGCTGGCAGCTACTGGGTCAGATGAGAGTCCTGCTGCAGCCGATGCGTGGTTGGGTGCCAACGATGAGGCCTCAGTGACAGGATCAGAACCCATGGCACAAAGCTGTGGGGCCTCCTCTTCAGCAGCCGACGTGAAGAGCTGTGGGGCCTCCTCTTCAGCAGCCGACGTGAAGAGCTGTGGGGCCTCCTGGCCTCCTCTCAGCAGCCGACGTGAAGAGCTGTGGGGCCTCCTCCAGCAGCCGACGTGAAGAGCTGTGGAGCAGCCGACGTGAAGAGCTGTGGAGCAGCCGACGTGAAGAGCTGTGGAACCTCCTCTTCAGCAGCCGACGTGAAGAGCTGTGGAACAACTTTGTCAGGCCGGAGACCCGTGGCCGCAGGCTGAGGGTTTGCTTCGGCAGGTCTTAGAGCCCTCATCCTGCTCAAAAACCCCTTGTATACGGGAAGTTGAGCCATAGCAGGCTGAGAACACATAAAGCTCTCTGCAACAGAAAGCATAAGGTCAATGTTGTCTGGACTTGGATCGTCTCTGGCAGAGGTTAATAACCGTAACAAGGTTTGGTTTATTAAAACAAAGTCGCTGGTCTGGAGCTGGGGTGAGGAGCCTGCAGGCGGTGAGTCGGGCGATATAGAGGTCTGTGGAGCCCCTGCGGCGGCAGCGGGCGTCATGGAGGTCTGTGAAGCCCCTGCGGCGGCAGCGGGCGTCATGAGGTCTGTGGAGCCCCTGCGGCGGCAGCGGGCGTCATGGAGGTCTGTGAAGCCCCTGCGGTGGCAGCGGGCAGCATGAAGGTCTGTGGAGCCCCTGCGGCGGCAGCGGGCGTCATGGAGGTCTGTGAAGCCCCTGCGGTGGCAGCGGGCAGCATGAAGGTCTGTGGAGCCCCTGCGGCGGCAGCGGGCGTCATGGAGGTCTGTGAAGCCCCTGCGGTGGCAGCGGGCAGCATGAAGGTCTGTGGAGCCCCTGCGGCGGCAGCGGGCGTCATGGAGGTCTGTGAAGCCCCTGCGGTGGCAGCGGGCAGCATGAAGGTCTGTGGAGCCCCTGCGGCGGCAGCGGGCGTCATGGAGGTCTGTGAAGCCCCTGCGGTGGCAGCGGGCAGCATGAAGGTCTGTGGAGCCCCTGCGGCGGCAGCGGGCGTCATGGAGGTCTGTGAAGCCCCTGCGGCGGCAGCGGGCAGCATGAAGGTCTGTGGAGCCCCTGCGGCGGCAGCGGGCGTCATGGAGGTCTGTGGAGTCCCTGCGGCGGCAACGGGCGTCATGGAGGTCTGTGAAGCCCCTGCGGCGGCAGCGGGCAACGTCGAGGTCTGAGGAGCCTCAGGAGCAGGGATGGGTGACTCAGACAGGGAGACGGTTTGGGTCCCACTGCGACCTCTCCTTCTGCGGCGGCGAGAAGTGGGACAGGTGGGAGGTGGAGGTGCCAAAGCTGCAGCAGGTGGTGGACGCAGGTACCTCGCCTCCACATAAGCCTGCCAATGTTCCTGCACCTCTGGTGAATCAGGGCTGAATTGCCCCTCAAGCAACATCCCCCCACGCTCCTCCTGAGAGCGAGAGCCGAGCTGAGACCGTCGTCGACTCCTCTGCCTTCGGTGGCGTGGGCTTGGAGCAGAGGGGAACCAGTACTCCTCATCAGTGTCTGGTTCCTCCTCTGAAGGTTCCTCATGAAGCCACTGAGGTGGACAGGACGAAACGGGCTTTATAGCCAGGCGGGTTCCCCTGAACAGGTCTCTCCTCTCCTCCTCTCTCTCCCTCCGGGCAGTCTTCTCAGCCTCACGGACAAAAAACTCGAACAAGGTGATCATCTTACCATTGGGTTCAGTTGGCTCAGTCATTCTGTCACGATCCGTTTGGTGTGAACCCAAAATGTAGGCAAGATGATCGAAGCAGGAGATGTTTGAAACTAAAACTTATTTATTTTTAAACAACACAAAACAAAAGCCGGCGTGGCGGCAAAACTTTCAAACAAAGACTATAGGCAGGCAGGCAAAAACAGAGGACCGTGATGTCTGTGACCAGAGCTGGAACCAAAGATTCAACAACAATGACTGAGCAGGTTGGAAGAGGATCACAGGAGACTAAATGCAGAGCAAAACAGGTGTAGGGAATGAAAGTGATTGCTAAGCTGAGGGGGAGTGGTGAACTGTTGATTGACAGGAGGGCATGATGAGCTGAAGCAGGCTGAGGAGGAAGTGAAAGAAATGACAGAAACAAAGAAACAAAGTAAAAACAAGAAACATTCACACAAAGAACAGAACACAAATCAGCAGGGCAGAAGAACAAAGAACATAAAGATTAAGTAGGGAGGCATGGTGCAGATGAACTGAAACTAAAAGAGGACTGTGGACAGAAGAATGTGACAGGAGAGACAGGCTGAACTAAATTGGACGATGGACAGAAGGAAGTCAGGGGCAGAGGAAGGGCAGAGGAAGGGTGACAGGCATTACTGGGATGAATGGTAAAACTACAGGACTGGGGACAAATGGTAAACTACAGGACTGGGGACAAATGGTAAACTACAGGACTGGGGACAAATGGTAAAACTACAATAACTACAGGACTGGAAAAATAAGACGGAGGAGAGGGTCAGGCTAAAGGGACGGAGGAGAAGGTCAGGCTAAAGGGAGCGGGTCAGGCTAAAGGGAGCGGGTCAGGGAGAAGGTCAGGCTAAAGGGAGCGGGTCAGCGGGGCCAAGGGAGAGGGTCAGGCTAAAGGGTCAGCGGGGCCTAAAGGGTCAGCGGGGCCGAGGGGAGAGGGTCAGGCTAAAAGGTCAGCGGGGCCTAAAGGGTCAGCGGGGCCGCTGAACGTGACATCTGCGGTCTACACTCATCTCCAGGCCAGCGGCCACTCGTTCAGGGATGAAGATGTTCACATCCTTGATAGAGAGGAACAATGGTTTGAGAGAGGAGTAAAGGAGGCCATCTTTGTGAAAAGAAACCGTCCATCATTAAACAGAGGTGGAGGCCTCCGGGTTCAACTGTCCCCCACTTACAATGCTGTTATTGCTAGTATCACTCAGCCCTCTGTGAATAGCAAACAACCATCAGGGTGTTAACGATCCATCGTCAGGCTGATGGTCCTCCTTGATCATGTGAGCAGCTGGTTTCGGCTGTCATCAGCCAACTGGTTGATCCACTGTGGGAGGGTGCTATTTATAAGACTGAGCTGAACACAGCTTCTCAGACTGAGGAAGTCTTTCGGACGAAAGACGAAACGTTTCTACAGTTTTTTTTTTTTTTTGCTTTGTTTTGTTTTTTGAATGTCCAGAGGACCAGACTTAGCTTTTTTGGATTTTTCTACCTGGATTATTGAGCATGCATCAGGGTATGAAGGAGCAAGTTGAAACATGCTGTCTCCCTCCTTGCTAGCAGGCTCTATTGGGAGCTGCCTGGCTAACTAACTACGGTGGCCCTACACGGCCAAAATTCTACAGCGGCCGAATGCACAGGAGCGGTAAAAATACAATATAAAATTTTAAAAAAGTTTTAAAATCGATTTTGGGGCTTTTAGAATCGATTCTGAATCGCCAGGACTAAGAATCTTGATTCTTTAAAAAATAGATTTTTTTTGCTGCATCCCTAATTGCTACACACTGAAACCTTTTTGTCCACAACTAGATACACACACTAATATTACTGTATGAGGATACACACTGAAACCTTTTTGTCCACAACTAGATACACACACTAATATTACTGTATGAGGATACACACTGAAACCTTTTTGTCCACAACTAGATACACACACTAATATTACTGTATGAGGATGAACTCCAGTTGCACTGCCTATGTCATATTCAGGGGACGGAGAGCAGGCAGGGGGAGGGGGGTCAAAAACACCAGATGAGAATTTCTTCACTTTGCAAAGTCTAAATTTGAGTTAGGATGACATTTTTGACTTGTGAAAATTTCTCAACAAGCTTATTTTATGCTTTTCATTAGACTACTATTAGCTTAAAAACACTTTTCATTTCTCCTTTAAAGTGTCACTGAACGGCCTCTGGGTCTTTAACTCCTCCCCCAGTCCAGATTAAAAAAATTCACCAAAATGGGCGTTCCGATAGACTGTGGAGGCACCGCCTAAAGGAGGGGAGGAGGTGGGATTAGAGCGAGTAGGTGGGTGTGGCTAGGACCGTGACATGCAGCTAGCGTTAGCATATGCAACATGGAGTGAACACAGCGACACAGGTCTTTTCTCCACCTCCCTCACCAGAAACTGAGGGAGACTTGGAGCAGAGAGCCACAGGTCCTGAGCCTTATCAGTTCGAGCTGCTGGCTACAGGCACTGACGCTCTTGTGCAAGAATCTGGTGGTGTGGACCGAACGGGTCCAGCATCTGAGTGGTAAATTTATATTAGCAACATAGGCTAATGTTCAAAGCAGTAACAAATTATCTTTTTTTAAATAATTTTCAACTATCTCAATCCAAATTGTAAAGCAATAAATAAAAAAACCTTTCAAAAGGTGCACCTGTGGTCACTGCAGCTTCCACTCACCTGTAGAAAACGTGTGTTGTAGGGAGACGCCAAGAGTATAATTATGAATTATTTAGTACTTCCTAAAGCCCTAATAAATATACTATATATTAAAAAACACACCAATAAACCTGGTCTTGAATACACTGTGCATTTTATTGTCTTAAAAGCATTTCTCCTGTGATGTGAATTACTATGGGTATGCATTACTCTACCAGTAAAAGCACTCAAACTTGTATCAAATTATAAAAAATGAGTAAAAATACAAACGATATACATGCTGCACTCCACGTTCAGTTAAAATTAATTTTTATATAGTAAATGTGTTAAAATGGACTGCTCATAGTCAACATAATCAATTATGAAGCTCATTGTTCTGTCAACACTAGACCTCTGTATTGATAAATACATTTCCAAATCATACATCAAAGTCAAAATTCAAAGTCAACTTTATTGTCCAAACTGCAATATGTACAGAACATACACAGGATTGAAATTGCATTTCTCTCAGATGCATGCATAATTTAAACAAACATTTAATAAACATGTTTAAATCAGCAATTTTTACAAAGTAATGTTTAAATTTAATATAAATTATAATTGTTTCAGGTGTGCCAATATTAAATATTGTAAAACAAAAGAAACAAAGTGCAATAATCAATTAGAGTAATCCAAATTGTACATTATTAAAAAAGTTATAGGAAGCATAAACTTTTTAAACGTTAAAATTTAAAAGTTTCCTGTACTTGAATTTATGACTTATAAAAAAATCCCTTTCTGACAGGTTATGGCCAGATGTGAACAGGTGGGTGTGTACACCTGTGTTACAGACCACCCAGGTGCCCAGTCCGCACAGGGTTATGCCTCCTACCCACCGCACAACTGCAAACGCTCCTGCCGTCCCCTTTTTGCCGCTGGTCACAGTCCCACTGAACCACTGAACACCGTCTGATGACGTACACTAGGGGGTAGCAGAGGGAGGGGTCTCTGGCTTGTTTTCCGGGTTCAGTTGTTGTTTTAACTGCACCTCCGACGGTCTTCGATGAGATTAAAACTTTTTTTTATGTTTGGGGTGATCTACACTGGAGAGTACAGCAGCCTGTCAGCAGCAACTGTAAAAATGCCACGTTTCTTACCGGAGTTTGGTTCCAATTCCTGGAGGCTGGATCCGGTGAGTTTAAAAAGTCCGAAAAAAGTCCCGTTGTGGTTGTGTAATCAGATAGCGAGGCTCTCCCGACTGTTTGCCGGATGCGTCGAGCCGCCAGAGATCAACATTTGGGACGTCTGCGGCTCGACGGCGACGCGCGCGTGCGTGTGCAGGCTGCCGTCGCGCCGCTTCGATCACTCGAATCTCGCCGCTTCCTTGTTCCCCGTGACTCCACGCGTCTCTTCCATAGACTTTGAATGTAAACCGGTGTTATCCGGCCGCTTCGGCCGCCCGACGCCGGGGGCGGTGGGTAGGAGGCATTAGAAGAAAACAAATAATACCGTAAAAAACGTTGTATTATATGCAGTATTTTTGCTCATTTGAATGTCCAGCATATTAAACACCGAAGAGTATTATTTATGGATTTTTTCCCATATTTTTAGACCCATTTTTCGCTCTGATTCTTCGTTTTTCATTTTTGGCAAAAATGGTGCAGTACCAGTTTCGGCCGCTATACGGGCGCTGTAGGCAGCAGCCAGCAGAGGACTCAGAGAGCGAAGAGGAAGAGGGGCCACTTCCAGAAGTTTCTACTTGCATGTGTCCGAAAAAAGCCTCCTTTGGTCGGACTGATGACTCTGTCGCTGCCCGCTCCCTGCTGTGGATGTACCGGTAGCTGTTTTTGTTTGCAAGATACCACTCATAAACCACACCGCGGATTTTTAAATCCAGCTGATTTCACATTTGGTTCAGCTCAGGAGCCCGTCTGCTATAGTGAGGTAAGAAATATATTTTTTAAGCGTTTATTTAGCTAAATTTAAAGAAAGAAAGCTCCGGTTTGACCCGCCTGGCGCCTGCATAAAAATCGGCAAACTTTTTTTTTTTAATCCAGCTGATTTGAACATTTCGTTAAACTCAGGAGTACGTCTACTATTACCCATAAGTCAGCTAAGAAATATATTTTTAAGCGTTTATTTAGCTAAATTTAAAGAAAGAAAGCGTCCGGTCTGACCCGCCTGGCGCCTGCATAAAAATCGGCGAACTTTTTTTTAAAAATCCAGCTGATTTGAACATTTCGTTAAACTCAGGAACACGTCTTCTATAAAGTCAGCTTAGAAATATATTTTTTCTCGCAAAGAAATAATTGTTTTTACCGTGTTTCTTTGTGAAGTTCTTCGTACTGGCTTGGTCCTGTCGCCGCCATCTTGATCAGGACAAAGCTGACGCGTCGCGTGGCGATGACGCGTATTAAACACCGAAGCGTATAGTGTACAATTTTTTCTTGTTTATTGTTAATAATTTGACAAAGCGTATTAAAAACCAATGCGTATTTTCCTCCGGCGAATACGGTAATTTAACACAAGTACATAGTAATTTACATAAAGGGTATCCTATTCTAAAAGAAGTTCACAGAACCAGATGCGAAGTGCCAAATGTGTGACATGTATTTCAAATTCAGCGGAAGATGATGCAGAGAGTCTCGGCCAGAGCTGCGTCATCTCTTGAGACCTCCATCCACGACAATGTTGGGTGCAGCTGAGACCTTGGTGTTTGTTTCTGGCTGGCATCCTGCGGGTGGAGCATCCTGAAGGTGGTCTCGAGTGTTTGGGACTGCTGCACGGCTCAGATATTCCCTGGATGTGGAACGCCTCATGGAGCTAAAAAAACAACACATTTTTAATCACCTTACAAAAAAACATACTTGAGAAACATTACTGTTCTATCACTTTGTTGATCTGTCAAACAGATGACCCAGTGCAAAATAAATAAATACTGCTGCACAGAACTGATGACCGATATTCATCCAAAACATTATTTGCAGCAAAAGAACGCAGGTGCTGTGCGAATTTCTGTTCCCCCGTGAGAATCTGTTCCCCCTGTGTCGGGAGCGCGCACCCTTTCTCTCAAATAATGAAAAAACAACAACAACAACAAAAACCCAGACATTAACTATCAAAATATAGCAGCTAGAAATAATTTTTCTCCAGTCATATTTTTAATTTGAACGAGATTTAGCCTACCACAAAGCCTACACTTATCTTTGCAGGAAGTTTTCTTGTCCTCTATCAGCTGCTTCCATCCTTCAATATTAGTAATAAAAATTATAAATATGATGTGTTGGTGGCTGGCTGATAATTTGTATTTGTCAGACTAGATTCTGTCGGAGATAAATAAATAAAAAAACCTGTACAGTAGTCTACACCCCACACAAGACCAGGTTTATTTATTTAGTGGAGGTTTTATATTTATTTATTTATCACCAGGAGCTGTCGATTAAAATGAGCTATAACTGTGACACGATAGTGTGGACTCGTTTCACTGAGAGAACTCAGATGCGCCTCACGGTCGGATCCCGACACAGGGGGAACAGATTCTCAGGGGGGAACAGAAATTCGCACAGCACCGGGACTAAAACATCGTTAACCAGTAGCCTACAACAGCTAAAATTAGCGCCAGCTGGTCTCCATTGTTTTGTGACGTTGCAGTCTTCCTTATCAGAGTTCATAAGAGTTCACACACTCTGCGGTGTTCATAGGAAACACTAGATTTTGAGCATTTAAACACAACTACAACACAAACTAACGTTGATCAGCAACAGATGAAAATGCAGCGACCTTATGTGGGGCGAGCCACACCGAAGCAACGCTGCAGGCCGCAAACATAGCACATGAAGAAACGCGTCATATACTCAAAAGATAAATTATGGAATGGAAAGGTGTAAAATGGTACTCACCTCCAAACGGATTGTACCCTGATGGTGTAAGGGTGGGTGAACATCAGTTTGAAGAGCTATTCTTGGAACAGCTTCGCTCATCAATGCTAATGCTATGTTGCTAATCGCTAATCCAACCCCTGAACTCTGGAGGGGGAGTGACCTTCTCGGGGGAGTGGCTCCACTTTTATATTAAGGCAGGAGACGATGTGACGTCACAACTGAGCAGACATGTCACAACTGAGCATTTGAACTAATAGTAAAATTAAGGTGCAATTCACCAGTTCAACCCATAAGGCTACCGTGAACACGTTTTTAGACCAAATATTGCCGATTTTAACTAATACGCACAAATACATGAAAATTAACACAGAAATAGTGCTCTGAAACATTTTAAACACATTCTAGGGAGTTTATCAGCTAAAAAAAGTTAAATTTGGGTTTAGTTTCACTTTAAAGATTGTTCTGATGTTTGAACAATAAAACCTCAGAGCCTCCTCACCTACAGGACTGGACCCAACCAGACCCTGTGGAGCTCCACCTGTGTCCACCGGGCCTGTTCTCAGAACCTCCCTCACAGCTGCAGCAGCTGGAAGGAGCTGTAACTGTGAGAAGTTTCAGGCCATGAGGAGAGAGCGTGTTGAAGAGAACAAGCTGGACTGAAGAAACGTGGAGGCTGAAGGAACGACACCTTTGTCTTGGTGTGACTTCAAGAGTCTGTTTCCACGGTTCAGAACCAGGAGACGAGGAGTTTGGACCTTCATGGAGGATCTGATGAAGTGATGAAGGTCCTCTTCATCCTCTTAGGTCCACACAGGAAGTGTGTGTCCATCTTCATGACTTTGGGGCTTCTTGCTGTTGGACTTGGACAGATGACCTCTGCTTCACCCTCCAGTTGCCCTTGGGTGGTGTTGGCTCAGGGCAGCTGGAGGGTTTAGAGCACCAGCTCTTACTTTAGTTCAACTTCTCCTTCTTGTCTCCAGTTTTTGGGACGAGTAGATGTTGTGGTGGTGGACTAGATTACACTTTGTGTGTTCCTCCTCTAATCAAGGCAGGTTGCAGGTTAAAATCCTATTTGCCCAGAGGGCCTGAAAGCGGGCAGGCTGGATCTGGACAGAGAAGGTGGAAGTGGAGCTCGGACCTCCTGGAACATTCTGGATCAACGACAGGAGAAACCCCTGGTGGAGCTTTGATGAAAGTGGATTTTGATGGAAGGAGTCTGAGGTTGTCGGGCACAGATCAGGACCAGAAACATCTGGATCTGGGACCAGAAACATCTGGATCTGGGACCAGAAACATCTGGATCTGGGACCAGAAACATCTGGATCTGGGACCACATTTAACTCTTTGGACCCTCTGATGTGGCTCTTTTACACATTATTTATTTATTTATTTATTTATCCTCTTTATAATGTTTCCATGTGGTGAATAAGTCATATTTGTACAGACGTGCTGTCTGGAAACTTTCTTTTCTCAGCATCATCCAGCTCCTCTCAGCTGCAGCGCCTCTGTGTGACCACATGGGGGCGCTGTAAGAGGACTGCAGCAGTCTGGTTGGTCCTCATCAGTGATGTTCTCCTGCTGGACATGATGGAGGAAACTACCAAGCAGACAGCAGCTTCTTCTTTTCTTGATTCCAGGACAACAAACAGAATCAGCTCCTCCTGTCTCGACACTGAAACATGTTTTTAAAGAGAAGCTGCAGCTCAACACACACGTGTCCTTTTTATAGATTACAGCTGTTTCACTTCACATGTTTCAGAAGGATGTGAAATAAATAAATATATTTTAGTTTTGTGTCTCTGAAGTGAAGGTCAGAAAAGAAGCAGAGGTCCATGAATCATGGAGGTGATGAAGACGAGGAGTCACCAGAATATAGAAGACTTGAAGAATCCAGTCCTGAATGTGACGTTTTACAAACCAGCTGAAGCTTCTGAAGGTTTTATTAACTAGAAACTGTTCAAACATCAGACTTCCTCTGAAGCTGAACACTTCTAGAGAACATTCATTTGAGGTGAAAGTTTCATCGTCAACATTTTAATTTTTGTTCACACTAGTTTAGTGTTTAGTTTGTCTTACCTACTAAAATACATTACGATATATCTTAAAATAATAAAACAATTGAACTTCACTGATCAAGTGCAGATTTATGTGAAGTTTGATCAATTAAAAATGTAAAGGAAATGTGGACACCTTGTAACAGCTGTTTACACTAACTGTTCAGAGTTATGTGATAAATGTTGACCGACCTCAATCAAAAGAATAATCTGAGTTCTTCAACAATATTCTGTTCCCCTCGCTCCAACAAAGACAAGAATCTGGTCAGTTAAAATCACAATTCAGTAACGTTTATTTTCTGTTTGAATAATGACAATATGAAATTATGGCAAATATGAAATATAATAACAGTGTTATGTCAAAAGGGTAAATATTAAATAGCTTAAGACTTTTAGAAGAGGTGTTATCTAAAATTTAGGACTAAAGTTTTAGCTCTAACGTTAAAATTTAGGTCAACTTTCTCTCAGATTCATGAACTTAAATGACATGTAAGAAAACAGTTGTCACTTGTTGTTCTCATCAGAAGGAAGATGTTTGTCCTACCAGGAGACGTCCATCTCTCATTAGCACAATGGATGTGATGAAGTGAGGCAGGAGGTTCACGTTGTCACTGGAAGAGGGATGTTATTCCTTGAGGGACCACGTCTCTTCCAGCAGGCGGTTGTGCCTCATCACTCACGGGGTGTTTGAGGGTTACCAGGACTTTTCTCCATCTCTCAGCTGACTGGATCGGAGTCCTCATGGACTTCTGGGCTGGCTCAGAGCAAACTCTCCACCAGGACATCCCACTTCTGCCAGCTTCGGACAACTTCTCCCCCTGAGACCGCTCTCCAACTCTGACCTTACGTGTCAGAGAACCAATCAAAATGCAGCTACCAACAGAGTGGGTGTGAACCAGCTGCATATCATTAATTTTAATGACACCCTCCTCTTAAAATCTCAGAGGGGAACAATACGTTTGTTTACATGATACAGATGTAATGAATAATGCTGTGGTAAGGTATTTAAACACTTACTGAGCCACCATTATTGTAGATGCACAGTTTATGAGCAGACTTTAATCTTGCACAAACTGCCACCAATGCGCGAGTTCTTCCTTTTTCCGATACTAAATTGTTTTTACTGTGATTAGACAAGAATGTAATTTCACAAGAGACTCAACTTATGTTGGTCTACCAGAAAAATAGACCTTTTATTGAAACTATCACAAAAATTACATTAAACATTTGTATCGATATTAGCTCTGATTTAATAACTACGTTGACAAGAATTCAAATTAAAACAAACAGACAGTTGGACCTTTCTGTTGGCACATTACTTAAAGTTTACCATGATGAAAATAAACATAAGGAGGAGTTTAAGGAGGAAAGATAAAAGATTGAAAGGAAATGGTTGAATCTTATCTTGAGATGTTTAACCAGAGATAGCACCCTCTGCTCGGTTTCGGCTGGACGTCCGTACCGTGATGAAACGACTTTTACCTTCGTGAAGATGATCCTGTCTCGACTCCGGTAAATTAGTCAAGCCAGACGCGCATGCTGCTGCGTTTTACAGGCGACCCACTTTCATCTTGCCACGGTCTCGAGACCGTCTGCGTCGGCCTCCCAGAGTAATGCCCAGCTCTGGTTTTGTTTCAAGATAACTTCCAGAAAGAGTGTCACCGCTTGGAGCTGTGACACTCGAAGGGGTTCACAGCTGACGTGCTGTTTGAACCTTTGCTGAAGACGTGGGCCCTTGGTGCATGGCCGGGACGTACATCAGCTTGGAGGAAAACGTCCGTGCATCTTCCCTTCTCCCCGAGAACTCATCAGCTCAGCTTCTCCCCGAGAACTGAGTCCCAGCACGGAGACAAAACAAAACCTGCAGGTGTGAAAACAGAGCACTCTCTGTTTGAGCACAGATGAATTGTTTTTAGAACGGACGGGAGACCGAAGATTAAGTTATGTCTAGAACTTTTCTTTCGTTCCAAAAACAGTTCAAACAAATAGACGGATTGTTCATTCAACTTTAGACACTTATTCTGCAGAGAGCAGACAGTTTAAAGCAAGATCATTCTGAGATGTTCTCTTAACTTTGGCATATTTAAAATATACCAGCTTAGTAAAATCATCATTAAATGACAAAAATATACTGTTGATCAATTCTGAATTAACACACATTAAAAAGAAAGTTCAATCTGATTAATTGGTGTCCATTAATTCAACATAATTCTAACAAAAAGTAGTGTCCACTTGTGTCCTTGAGATGTCCAAGAAAGTGTAACACTGAGAGTTTCAGAGAGATGCGGAGAGGCCCATATTCCATACGGACATGAGAGTGCTGTATCCCTACACAGACAAACCTTGTTTTGTATCACACCGTTCTCTTAGAAAATGTAAGTTTGGTTCCTGACACATTGAAAACAGTGGGTTACTTCCATCGTTACTACGGCAACTACAGTTCTGTTATCCCGAGGCCATGCTAGGGTTCTGTCATTTGTTGATACTGAATTCTCTTGGACACTGAATGTCTGTTCCTTGCCAGCAAAGATTAGCACAAAGGGTTATTATTAACACAGAAGGTTAATGATTATAGTCAGTCTGGAGCCAGGGTGGTCCAGGATGTCGACTCATCCTGACTTGGAGATTTAGCCCAGTGGGGTAGAAGAGATGTGTCTCTGAGGATGTTTTGTCTTTTGAGGGATGCTGGTTGGACGTTACATTCCCCCACTTGCGATTTACAACTTGGGTACCTTGTTGGTGAATCACAACTAACAGCGTCCTTGCTTTAGGAGTATTCCAAAGAGTCACAGTTGATAGTTCCACAAATAAACAGGAAGTTGAGGGTATTCCACAAACTCCAGCTACAAGTACTTGGGTGTGCACCTGAACGACAACCTCAGCTGGAGCATCAACACCACCAGCCTGATGAAGAAAGATCATCAGAGACTCTACTTCCTCAGGCGGCTGAGATGGAAGTTCAGTCGTCACCTCCTTCTACAGGGTGCAGTGGAGAGCATCCTGTGCTCCAGCATCATGGAGTGGCATGGAGGCTGCACAGCTGCAGAAAGAAAAGCTTTCAGGATGGGAAGAGAAACATCTTTAGCTTCAGAATAGAAGTCCACTTGTTTTGTTTTTTAACCTTCTTTTAGGTCAAAGTCCAGAAGACCTTTCTCTTCAACACTTGAACTTCTGCTTGGGTTTTGTTTCTAGTTTTATTTTTTACTAACATATTTCTGAAAATGAAAAGGATCAAATAGACGACCCACACAGCTGTTAATGAACACACTGAGATGAGAGACCAGTCTTTCCTCCGTCCTCTGGTTCTGGAGTCCAGGGGCCTCATGTATCAACCGTGCGTGCGCACAAAAAACTTGCTTACGTCACTATCCACGCAAAACCCCGTATGTATCAAAACTGAACTGAACGTGAATATGTGCGCATCCAGGTACATTTCCACGCCAGCTCCCGAGCACGCGTACGCACGTTTCTGTGGTTCTTGTTCCTTTGGCGACACTTACAGGTGATTCAGAGAAACTGAAGCCCCACAGTCTGTGGTTGACTTTAAGAGCGGCTTGAAGACCTTTCTTTTCAACCGAGCATACTATACTCCTCATGATTCTACTTTTGATCATAGCTGATACTGTTGTTGATTTTAATTGTTTTATTATTTGTTTTATTGACATTCAATTATGTTGCACCTTGTAGCACTTTGAGATTTTCATTAATGAAAAGTGCGTTATAAATTGAATTCATTATTATTATTATTATTATTATTATTATTATTATTATTATTATTATTATTAACTGTTCATGATGTGAAAATGATTAATATTCCCACCAAACACACATGATAACAATTATTACATCCACATGGACGCAAATAAAGGACGCGCAAAGTTGTGCAAAAAATACATTTAACAGGAACGGATTCAGCCTTACTGGAGGATATAATACATAGTGTAACACGCAGATCATTTATTTATAAACAGATATAAGTTTCTGATCTATGATATGGCTTATCAGCCGTTTTCAGGAATAATCCTTTTTCATTTTGGCACTGCGCTCTGGAGCACAACGCATGCATGCACAACGCGTGCAGAAGCAGCGATCAAACTGTTCCCGAGCTTTCCAGAGGGAGCTGGCAGGTCGATCGGGACTGTGCCATTCCAGTCCACACAAAGCCGGATCATAGAATGGTCTCATCCATATGATTCCAAAGGCTGAGTGGTCGCGGTTTGGAGCGCGCGCACCCTCGCCGGTGTTACACGGCAGTGGAGGTGTTTAATAATCTGCGTTTATTGTAGATTTCTCCAAAATGACACGTGAAAGTACACCATATATAACTTGTAGGAGAGTGAAAGCTTCACAGACAAACAGATGCGCACAAGGCTGTGGCGCGCGCAGCGTTTGGAGACTCCAACATCACGTCATGTCATGAAAACTCTCCACTGAGACGCACAGACCCGTTTCTTCATATCATCTATTAAATAAACAAAGATCTATGTTCAACCAAACATCCAAGTTCCTCTGTGTTTACAGTAATTATGGTAATAAACTCGTGCGCAAAGTTAATATTTTCACTCAGAATGAATGGATAAGCCGGTTGCGCACCAAAGCAGGGTGCGCGCACACACAAATACCGACACACAATCACTCGTTCTTTGTGTGATAAACACATTTTATTACTATTCTTACTTAGGATTTATTTCCCCACCCATATTATATTAAATTCATTATTTTCCTGAATCTAGAAATCATTTCTGATCGCGCAGGGATCAAACAAACATGTCCTTCACACATGCAGGAAGTAATTTGCATCTGTTTAACATATGTAAATGAAGGCGTGTCAGGGGAGGTGTCTCACGTGCGCTCAGTTCCACGTTGATTGTGATGTACAAAAGGAATGTGCGTGGATTCCGGTGTACGCACAGTTTGATACATCTGGATTTTTTTGTGCGTAGGCAGATTTCTGGATTTGACCGTGCGGCACTTTTCAGTAAGAAATCCACGCAAGTCTTTGTACATGAGGCCCCAGGTTGGTCTGTGGAGCTGCTCAGCAGCTGCTGTGAAGGAAATGACAGGTTCTAACATCTGGTCTGTTTCAACTTGAATCTAATGAGTTTTGTTCATGTCAACAATTATCAAGAGTTTAATCATGAAGACAATTTAAATTCTTCTCACCAGAGACGTTCACACGACACATTCCAGAACCAGAACCATCTTGTGTCTTCACTTGACACCTGTACAGACCAGAGTCCTCCGTCCTGAGTGAGGACAGGTGGAGTCTGATGCGTCCTTCTCTGAGGACGTCTCCGTCCCTCTGGACTCGTCCTGCAAACTGTTCATCCTGAGCCTCTGACACCTCAACACCTTCATGGAGCAGATACAGGAGTGACTCTCTGAGAGGAGCTAACAAGCTGCAGTAGATGAACAGGTGTCTCCAGGATGTCTCAGGTGTGGTGGTGAAGGTCCACTCCAGGTCATGTTGTGGTTCTGCTCTGCCTGATAGGAGCTCTGGGTCACGTTCACTACAAATGTTGCTGCTGAGGAGACAGAGAGGAGCAGACACACTGACAACTGGAACATGGGAGGCTTGAAACTGCATCTACAACAAGAACTGAATGTTCTGGACTGAACCTGAAGGTCCAAACTGACCACAGAGACACGAGCTGAGGATGAGGAGCAGCACCACCCTGCACACCATCTTCATCTTCTTCATGCAGCTGGAGGACTGAGGAGGAGAAAGAAGTGTCAGAGACAAACAGCGCCATCTTGTGGACAACAACAACAACTAGAGATCAAAAAAGGCGTTCAATACAGAACAACTGGACTTTATTTGTAACAAACAAGACGTTTCACTTCTCATCCGAGAAGCTTTATCAATTGGGTTTGCAGACAGTCAAGGGAAGCAGTTATAACAGGACAAGCCATTGACACGCACCAACATATTTAAATTGGAAACTAACACCCCCCACATACTTGGGATAACACGTACCTGTGACCCATTCAAAGTTCAGAGTGTGAAAACAGAGCTTACAGAACACACACACACATCCTACTGTATGTGAAATGACAAGTCACACTTCACCCATTGATAGCAGGGACCTGTCAAAGTCTTTGTTGTTCTAATTCACAAACAAAGCTCCTCTGTTCTCATCAGGTGTGAGACGCCTGGGAACCAAACCCAGGGCCGGACCATAAGTTTTAGAGAGTTCAAATCTTAGACCTCCTCCTCTGTTTAAAGATGGTTTCTCTCTTTTTACATAAATCGCCTCTTTAACACCTCTCTCAAACCACCTGTGTTCTCGGTCCAAAATATGTACATTTTGGTCCTCAAAAGAGTGTCCCTTGTCTGTGAGGTGGAGGTGAACAGCTGAGTTTTGTCCAGAGGAGGAGGCTCTATGTTGAGACATTCTTCTGTGGATGGGCTGTTTAGTTTCTCCAATGTATAAGTCTGGACAGTCCTCGCTGCACTGGACTGCATACACTACACCACTCTGTTTGTGTGTAGGTGTTTTGTCCTTAGGGTGGACCAGCCTCTGTCTGAGAGTCCTGCTGGGTTTGAAATGAACTGGGATGTTGTGTTTGTTGAAAATCCTTCTGAAATTCTCTGATAGTCCAGCAACATAAGGGATGACAATGTTTTTTCGTCTGTTCTCCTTTTTCTGTTCCTTATTATGTTTTGTAGATTTCCTCGCTGACTTGACAAAAGCCCAGTTAGGATATCCACATGTTTGGAGAGATTTTTCAATGTGTTTCTGTTCCTTTTCCTTCCCTTCTGTCTTCGTGGGGATGTGATCGGCCCGGTGCTGTAAAGTTCTGATGACAGAAAGTTTGTGTTCCAGTGGATGGTGAGAGTCAAACAGGAGATACTGGTCTGTGTGGGTTGGTTTTCTGTAAACTTCAATGTTGAGGCTGTCCTCACTTTCCATGTGAACCAAACAGTCCAAAAAAGGCAGCTTGTTGTCATTAGCATCCTCTCTGGTGAACTTGATGTTGTTGTCGACCGAGTTA
>JBBPBX010075075.1:0-17429 GCA_038048925.1 Garcialebias charrua | reverse complement strand
GAGTGGCAGAAGGAAGAGGAGACGCAGAAGTACTTTTGATGGACAGCAGGGGACGAGAACACAGAGTATTACTGAGAGGAGCATTGTACATCCCCACGTTTCCACAGAATATCTTTTCTGTGAGGGCCGCAACAACAAATGGAGCCACCATCATCTTCACGAAAGGGAGAAATATTCTTCAACACAGAGACGGTACAGAGTTCAACATCTACGAGCACGACAGACTGTACTACCTCGCAACATTATGTGAGTACGATGAATGCAATAAGATTTTTGATTTACAAACATGGCATGAAATATTGGGACACTGCAATCACAGTGACATTTTAAAGCTGCAAAATGTAGTTGATGGGATGAAAATCAAAGGTAAAACAGCAGGAAATCAAAATTGTGAAGTGTGTATTCAAGGTAAATTTTTCCAAACCAGAAATAGAAACCCTGACAAGAAAGCTAATGAACCTCTTGAATTTGTACATACAGATTTAGCTGGACCCATTGATCCAGTATCACATGATGGGCATAGATATGCTGTAATATTCACTGATGATTTTTCCGGTGCAATGTTTGTTTATTTTCTTAAAAGTAAGAGCGATACTGTTCACGCAACAGAAATTTTCTTGGCTGATACAGCACCATATGGGAAAATAAAATGTATAAGATCTGATAATGGTACAGAATTTACATCTAAAGGTTACAAAGAACTATTAAGCAAAAATGGGATAAAACATGAAACATCAGCCCCATATTCCCCACACCAAAATGGCACAGCTGAACGTAGCTGGAGAACCCTATTTGATATGGGAAGATGTATGCTAATTGAGAGTCAATTACCAAAAAGACTGTGGACATATGCTATCCGAACCGCAGCTATTATAAGAAACAGATGTTTTAACAACCGGACAGGTCAAACACCTTACTATTTACTAACTGGAAAGAAACCAAACTTGTCTAGAATGCAAAAATTTGGAACAGAATGTTATGCATACAAACAGAAACAAGGGAAACTCGATGCAAAATGCACAAAGGGAATTTTTATAGGGTATGATAATAACAGTCCTGCATATTGGATTTATTTTCCAGAAAACGCAAAAGTACAAAAATGCCGATTGGTTAAATTCTTGTCTAAAAATAACGATGAAGACCAAATACAAACGCAGAACGTGTCTTATGATGTAGATGATGATATCCAAATGAGAGAAAATACAGTAATAAAAGAGCAGTTAGATTCAGGATCACAGGAAGCAAGCACAAGTCAACGAGAAGTAAACGATCTGGCACCACCTAGTGGCGAGTCAGAAGACAGACGGTATCCTTCTAGAGTAAGGAAAAGACCAGAATACCTTAATGAATATGTGACAGCTGTAAAAGAAGAAAACCACGCATTAACCGACATAGATTACTGTTACAGATTAATATATGACATACCTAAAACATTCAATGAAGCCATGATGTCACCAAACTCAAAAGAATGGGCAGCTGCTATGGATGAGGAGATTAACTCACTAAAAGATAATAACACTTTTACCCTAACAACATTGCCAGAAGATAAGAAAGCAGTAGGGGGTCGATGGGTATACGTAAAGAAAAATAATGGTGATGGTGAAAAATACAAAGCACGATATGTTGCCAAAGGGTATAATCAAAATTACGGCATTGACTATGATGAAACCTTTTCCCCAACAGCAAATATGACAAGTATTAGAGTTCTGATGCAATGTGCCATCCAAGAAAATCTTATATTACATCAAATGGACGTAAAAACTGCATATCTGCATGCACCAATTGATTTTGAAGTTTATGTAGAGCAACCTGATGGATATGAAATAAAAGGAAAATCAAATGAGAAACTGGTTTATAAATTAGAAAAATCGCTCTATGGTTTAAAACAGTCAGGCAGAAACTGGAACAAGACGTTACATGACTATTTAACTGAAAATGATTTCATACAAAACCCTGCAGATCATTGTGTTTATACCAGGGAAACAGAAAAGAACAAAGTAATAATAATAATTTGGGTTGATGATATTATTATTGCTGCCAGTGATGAAAGTATTCTGAAAACTGTGAAGGAAATCTTGACAGCAAGATTCAAAATGAAAGATATGGGCAAACTCAAACATTTTCTTGGCATCCATTTTGAGCATACAGATAATCATGTAAAAATGTCACAAGAAGAATATGTCGATAAAATACTAGAAAGATTTCAAATGCAAGACTGCAAACCTAGATCTACTCCTTGTGAACAAAAACTGAACTGCAATGAAAATGCTGAAAAAATGGAGAATGTAAAAGAGTACAGAGAGGCAGTTGGTAGCCTTATTTATTTAACTTCATGTACTCGACCTGATTTAAGTTTCATCTTAAGTATATTATCACAGCATCTAAATGAACCGACTATAGAACACTGGACTATGGTAAAACATGTACTCAGATATTTGAAACAGACAAAGGACAAGGCATTGTACTATAGAAAATGTGAAAATGATTTACATGTGACTGCCCATAGTGACGCAGATTGGGCTACAGACATTGCTACCAGAAAAAGCGTTACAGGTTACTGCACCAGTTTAAATGAAAAGGGTACTTTAGTATCATGGAAAACAAAGAAACAACCAACTGTTGCGTTATCTACCTGTGAAGCAGAATATATAGCCTTATCAGCAACCGCACAAGAATGCCTGTATTTGTCACAACTGTTGCAGAGCATGTACAAACATCAAATGAAGCCACCCAAAATATTTGAAGACAATCAAGGGACAATAGCTCTGACAAAGAATCCTGTAAACAGAAACAGATGTAAACACATTGACATCAAATACCATTTTGTGAGATCGAGTGTCAACGCAGGAAAACTGAATTTAGAATACTGTCAAACAGATTTAATGGTGGCGGATGTTTTTACAAAGCCTGCAACAAAAGCCAAATTAATGAAGTTCGAAAAATACATTTTCGGAATGTAAATAATGTAAATAATGTTTTGTTTGATACTGTTTGTTATTGTTTATTTATTTTTTGTTTTGACTGATTTTGACAAAATGAACGCAAGTAGGGGTGTTGAGTGGTATAATTATGCTTTCATTTGTCAAATGCTTTTATTTTGAAAGGACATGCACTTCCTGCCATGTAATTAAGAACACATGTGAATACATATAAGGTGACGTGTCAACTGAATAAAGCAGTCATTCCCTTTGTGATGAACAAACGAGAACGCTGACTCTTGGTCATTTTATTCCTCCGTGATGTGGCTTATCTGGACAATTTCACGCTCAGACTCCGCTGAGTGACGCTACCTGCTGACAATTGGGCAGCAAACTTGCACTGTCTAGCATTCTGGTCATTCTATTACAACAGGCCTGACAGCCCTGCCTGGGTAGAGATGGAGTCACAGTGTTCTGGGAAATGGTCCTCCATGGCTTTCTTGGGATCCTCACTCCCGCTTCCACCACTTACAACTGTTATAAATCCAGTTATAAAACACTCACTAAAAATCTGGGCACAATTTCGTAAATGTTTCAATTTCTCTAGTTTCTCTCTCTATAGCCCTATCATGTCTAACCAACTTTTCAAACCCTCATCTCAGGACTCTGTTTTTAAAGAATGGCAAAGAAGGGGTATAGTACTATTCTTTCTCTAGACCCAAATAAAAAACAGTCCATTTCATTCATTTGCAGTAAACTATTGGATTTGAAGCATGCTTCCTCAGATAAAATCAAAGCTGCTTGGGAAGAGGATCTCGGCTCCTCTATTTCAGAGGACTCTTGGACCTCCATACTCAAACTGGTGAGCTCCAGTTCTCTCTGTGCTAGACATTGTCTAATACAATTTAAAGTGGTGCACAGAGCTCACATCTCTAAACTGAAATTGTCCTCTATGTATCCTGATGTCAGCCCATACTGTGTGAGATGCAAACATGCTGAAGCCTCTCTCTCCCATATGTTTTGGTTTTGCCCATCTCTGAACAAATATTGGCGGGAAATCTTTCAGACTTTATCACATGTACTAGATACACGCCTGAACCCTGACCCACTGATTGCTCTGTTTGGTCTTGTAGAGGGCATGACAAACCTAAATAAAAACCAACAACATGTAATATCGTTCACCTCTCTCCTGGCCAGACGAGCTATTTTGCTTAGGTGGAAAGAACCGTTTCCACCCACTCACGCTCAGTGGTTGGCTGACATCATGTCCTGTTTAAAGCTGGAGAAAATCAGATTCACACTCCAACAGAAAGAGGGTAAATTTGAGAATGTCTGGGGACCTTTCCTGAATCTGTTCCAGTCTCTTTGACAACACAACTCATTCAGGTTAATGCAGTCTCTTGGCTATTTTACCTTTTATTTATTTTTTTCCTTTTCTTTTGGCAGTGATTGGGTAGGGATTATTTTCTACATGTTGTAACTTAGATTGATTGTTGTGTTTTTGTTGTTGTTGTTGTTGTTTTTGTTTGTTGTTGTTGTCTGAAGAAAAAAAAATGAAAATTTCAATAAAAAAGATCTTGAATTTAAACTGTGAACTGGCTTTTACAGATGGAGAACGATAGTTGTGTGGATGAAGTTGTAAATCACAGTGACTGTGCTTCTAACATACATGTATGTGGTTCTTCAGTGGACATTGTGTTTCCTGTCTCAACTGATGTGACTGAAGATTTGCCTGAATCTGATTTCCCTGAATCTGTTGCACTGTCAAACTCTCCTGAACCAGTTTCCAACCTTACAACTGTCCACTCTGAGCTCATTCAGCATGATCTGTCAGCTGAACACAGTACTGACACAAAACTAGACTTACCCGTAACAGATGTTGTTTGCACTCAGCCTTCTCGGCTATGCACTAGGTCGGGTAGGCCTGTTAAGCCTCCAGCCAGACTTGTATGTGAAATGAATGAACAAGTTGTGGATGATTCAATGTCAACTGTGGACTCTGTGTTTTCCTTTGTAAAGACCATGTTTGCAAGGTAGATTTGTGTTGTTGCTTTTTTTCTAGAAGTTTATATTTCTCAGTGATTGCCTTGTAGAGCAGTGGTTGTAAATCAAAAGGTGTAAATGGCATCGTTTGGGTCTGTGATAGTAAGAGTATTGGCTGTACTCTTGCTAACATTATTCCTTAGGGGAAGTTTCGAACTGATGTAACTACTATGTGCTCTCTTTATCACACTTTTATTTTAGTGCTGTGTGTGCTTGTTTGATATAACCCCATTTTTAGTAGAATTTAAGGGGGGTGTATGTAACATAGTTAAAATGGTTCTGGTTAAATCCTGCTAAAACTGCACCATCTGCTGGTAAAACGTTTTATTGCATTCACCTTAAAAAGAGCGGGGCATTATGGGTAATCCTCAGAGCCATGAGGATCACTGATGAGGTAACGCGTCTCTGATATGTGACAAATAAATATTATTTATGCATTTTATAGAATATGTTTATGGTCTTAGTTTTTGTATATTATTGAAATATGCTTAATCTAGGTCACGCTAGTTCAGCTATTACAGGTGACCCCCGAGTTAAGAACGAGTTAGGGAGATAAGAACTGTTCGCAGCTCGATTCTGCCTTAGCTAGGGGGTGAAAAAAGCGTCCAGTTCGTAGGTCCTTATTCCGTTCGTAGGTCGTGGAAATACCGCTAACGGAGCCCGCTAACACATTTAAGCATTTACAGTAGTGTACTGTAATGTTAAACATTGCTATTCACATTTACAGAATAAATAAAAATATATTTTCTTACTTTGAGATGGTCAAAGCCGACATCTTAGGTTGCCATGCGTTGCCATGATTGTTGTCGGGCCGAGCAGCGCGGCAGCCGCCGAGTGAACCACCAGCAGCTGTTCAAGGCCTGTGTTAGCTAGCTGGCTAGCTTCTGCTAGCCAGGCCATGGGCTGGTGTTGGAGCGGCGGTGCGGCGCAATCTGCAGCTGTTGCTCCAGCCTGAGACGTCCACAGAGCTCACAGAGACGTTTCCAGCTCGTAATTAATCCATATGAAGCCATCCTGGTCACCAGTCTTCGGCCGGCTCCCGGCAGCTAACCTAAAATGGCGTCCGGTGTTCTACATTAATTTGTGACCGGAGACCCCAGTGACTGAACCTAAAATGGCGTCCGGTGTTCTACATTAATTTGTGACCGTGTAAACTGAAGACCTACTTCCTGCTGCCCAAGATTGCTCAAAAATGATCAGAAATGATCTTTTTTATCATAATTATTATTTATAAAGCCTTTAAAACAACCACAGCTGCAACAAAGTGATGTACACATGAAATTAAGAACATTTAAACACAATTTTTTTTTATTTTTTTATTTTTTTTTTTTTAATACAGTAATTTCATATTTTTATTAAATATGATACGTTCGTTCGTTAAATACGTACGTACGTTCCTCCCCGGGTCGGGGAGGAGGTCCTGCCCCAAGTGGAGGAGTTTAAGTATCTCGGGATCTTGTTCACGAATGAGGGAAAACTGGAGCGTGAGATCGATAGGCGGATAGGTGCAGCGTCCGCAGTGAAGCGGGCGCTGTACCGGTCTGTCGTGGTGAAGAGAGAGCTGAGTCAAAAGGCAAAGCTCTCAATTTACCGATCGATCTACGTTCCCACCCTCATCTATGGTCATGAGCTTTGGGTTATGACCGAAAGAACAAGATCTCGGATACAAGCGGCTGAAATGAGTTTTCTCCGCAGGGTGTCTGGACTCTCCCTTAGAGATAGGGTGAGAAGCTCAGTCATCCGGGAGGGACTCGGAGTAGAGCCGCTGCTTCTCCACATCGAGAGGAGCCAGTTGAGGTGGCTCGGGCATCTGGTTAGGATGCCTCCTGGACGCCTCCCTGGTGAGGTGTTCCGGGCATGTCCCACCGGGAGGAGACCCAGAGGAAGACCCAGGACACGCTGGAGGGACTATGTTTCTCGGCTGGCCTGGGAACGCCTTGGGATTCCCCCAGAGGAGCTGCTCCAAGTGGCTGGGGAGAGGGAAGTCTGGGCCTCCCTACTTAGGCTGCTACCCCCGCGACCCGACCCCGGATAAGCGGAAGAAAATGGATGGATGGATGGATGGATGATACGTTCGTAGGTCCCGTTGTTCGTAGGTCGATGGAGTCGTAAGTAGGGGGTTTGCTGTATATTGTTTTGTGTTTAAGAATGTTTAGTTGTGAGAAAGTGTGGTGGGAATTCCCTCACGTGGTAACATTATGGCTACTCCTTGCAGGAGCTTGTTTATGCCAGAGACTGACCTTGCCTTGATGCCCATTGTGTGAAATACAGGTATGTTTTACTAAATCTCTGTAGCAGATGGTTAACATAAGGCTGAGTTTCATATAAACAGTTTTATATAAAGATACGCTTAATTTGTTTTTTTGCATTGTGCTAAAATGCAAGGTTATGTAAACTAAAATATAAAAATGGCATCCAGTAAATAAAATGTCAGCATTTTATTTTATTTTTCAGGGCATTTTAATTAATTGTTTTACTTTCTTTGAAACAGACACTCACTGGTTGTTCCTTTGTTGTAAACAAAATCCACTATACGATCACTAATTATTTTATTGTGTTTACTGCATTATGGGTAATCCTCAGAGCCATGAGGATCACTGATGAGGAGCTTGTTTATGCCAGAGACTGACCTTGCCTTGATGCCCATTGTGTGAAATACAGATGGAGAAATAAAGAAACAACTGATGCCAACTTGAGAAGCTCCTTGTCTTCATTAACACCAAGAGAAGCCACCAGATCCACATAGGTCACACTTATATGTATAGTACTGTATTTTACGATTTTACGAAGCACTTAGCCTATCCTAACACAGTACCTTACATAATTATCAAAAAAACACATACATATGGAGCCATGATGAAGGAAAAAAAGAGTTAATTTCCTACTGGGATGCTGGTGAATTCTTTCCTCCATCCCTCCTCCGTATTCTCTATCTGTTTACGACGTAAAACCGCGTTCACAGTACAGTTTTGTGAATGTCCAGAGGACCAGACTTAGCTTTTTTAGAGAGTACAGGGCAGAATTCCTCCGCAGCTACATTTACTGTATTCATGTTTCTTGAAATTGCGAAGTCAGAGCGCTGAAGAAAAATATAAAAAGTATAAAAATAAATTAGTAGGGATTATAAGGAAACATAAGAAAGAATATTATAGTAAATTATTAGATAAAAGTAATGGTGATATGAAAGCAACATGGCGAGTAATGAATAGTGTCCTGAAGAATCATAAAGCAAAAACTGGTATTTCAAAATATTTTGTAAAAGACAACGATGAAATTCATGATGAAAATGAAATTGTAAATGGATTTAATCAATATTTTGTGAATGTTGGATCAAGCCTTGCAGCTAAAATACCAAAAGTAGATAAAAATGTGATCCACTCAATTACAGGTTGTGCAAATAGTATTTTTCTAAATGGAACTAACAAAGAGGAAATAATGAATGTAGTAAAAAATCTTACAGACAAGAGATCAAAAGACTGGGTGGACATGGATATGATGTTTGTAAAGGACATAATGAGCCATGTTATTGAGCCGTTCACATACATATGTAATTTATCATTTTCAACAGGAATATTTCCAGATAATATGAAAGTAGCTAAGGTCGTTCCTCTTTTTAAAAATGGTGATAAATGTGTGTTCAACAATTATAGACCTATATCCTTGTTACCACAGTTTTCAAAAATTCTTGAAAAACTATTTGTAAACAGACTAGATCAATTTATAGATAAACAAAATATTCTAAGCAACAGTCAGTATGGGTTTAGAGCAAAAAACTACATCAATGGCTCTCATGGAATTAATGGAACAAATAACTACTGCTGTCGATCAAAAACAATATTGTATCAGTATTTTTGTTGATTTAAAAAAAGCATTCGATACTATTGATCACACCATTCTCCTTGAAAAACTGAACAAATATGGTATTAGAGGACCAGCATTACAGTGGGTATCTAGCTACTTGAAAGATAGGAAACAATTTGTACAAATAAATGATGTAAGATCTGACCTCTGTAATATCACATGTGGAGTTCCCCAAGGCTCTGTACTTGGACCAAAGCTATTTATTTTATATGTGAATGACTTGGTAAATGTGTCAGGACTCCTTAAATGTGTACTTTTTGCTGATGATACCACATTTTTCTGTTTAGGTGAAGATATAGAACAAATGTTGGAATTGATAAAGACAGAATTTGTCAAGATACAAACTTGGTTTAAAATAAATAAATTATCATTAAATCTAGAAAAAACTAATTACATGATATTCAGTAATAAAAAGAAAACTGTTGATGTTCCACTCAAAATTGAGGGTGTTGAGATTTGTAGAGTGAGTGAGGTGAAGTTTTTGGGTGTTATCATTGATGACAAACTGACATGGAAACAACACATAAATTCTGTAAGAATAAAAATAGCTAAATCGATTGCAGTACAAAGTCAGAGACCTATTGAATGATAAAGCTCTGTATTTGTTGTATAACACAATCATTGTTCCACACTTAATCTATTGTATTGATGTTTGGGGGAAAGCGTGTAAAACAATCACAAAGCCTATTTTTGTTTTACAGAAAAGAGCTGTAAGAATTATCACTAGAAAGCATTACCGTGGACTTCCGCTTCCGGCATGCCCGAGTAGAGACGCTTAAAACCTGCGCTCCGACCGAAACAATATTTAATCTACCTGCTGTAAAAATATAATTCCACCTAACTATCCAGAAAACACTTACAATGACTTCCGCACAAAAATTTACAAGAAGGGAAGCGAAGGGGGCGAAAGGCGAAGAGACGAAGACGACGCAAAAACAGCTAACGCTGGACGCTAGCTTAGCTCAAGATGGCAACGAAGGTGGGATGCTAATGCTAACAGAGCTCCGCAAATTCAGAGAAGAGTCGAGAATGACACAACGAGACATTTTGGATTCTCAAACACGGATGGAGGCGTCAATCGGAGAAATAAAAAAGAAAATCGACACATTGGAGAAGAGGCTGAATGAAGCGGAGGAAAGAGTGAGTAATACCGAAGACCGAGGCATGAAACAAGAAAAAGTGTTAGCTTACTTACTGAAAAAAGATGCCAGATTAACTGCCAAACAAGATGATATGGAGAACAGATTGCGCAGGAATAATATAAGAATATATGGAATAAAAGAAGACTCAGAAGGAAAAGAGATGATTCCATTCATCACAGAACTTTTCAAAGCTGCGCTAAAGCTGCCTGAAGGCATGAACATTTGCATGGAGAGGGCTCACAGAGCTTTAGCCCCGAAGCCAAAACCAACAGCACCTCCGAGATCCATAATAGTTCGCTTTTTGGATTTCAGTGTTAAACAAATGGTGCTACAGCAGGCGTGGAAACAACGAGATGTGGAATTTCGGGGTAACAAAGTCTATTTTGACCAAGACTACTCCCCAGAAGTGCAAAGAAAACGAAAACAAGTGCGTGAAGTGATTAAAAAGCTGAAGGAGCACAACATTAAGGCACAATCACCATATCCAGCTCAACTTAGACTATTCCTGGAGAACGGTGTTAAGACCTTCCCATCTTTACTGGATGCCCAACCTACACTAAGGGAACTTGGAATCCATGTGGAGGTGGATGATCGAGACATCTTGGAGAGAGAGCTGCTACGTGATGGATGGCAGACCCAGGGGAGACGTGAGAAGGATGAGCAAAACCTGAGCGCCAGGGACATCAGAGACATTATAAGCTCTGTGGATCAACACAAGGAGGGCTGAGACGGCGTCGTACACCGGATTCTGCCCCCAGTTAAGCTGACATTTCAATTAAAAGTGGAAAATGAGAATATAAATAAGGACAAGCAGGTAGTACAGGTGTTAATATTTCTAAAATATCGGTCTACACGTATGGGGTGAGTACTTTTTCTTTATTTGGGCTTTTAAGGCAGCAAAAAGTTGGAGAATATGTGGACTGCTGCTTACACTCTAAGTGTACCCCTCCCAGGGAGATCACCCTCCCTGTCCATTTTACATCAGGAATGTGCTGCCCGTACTATCCAAATGGGTAGCACATGGAATAACTGGAAGTTCTACAAAGATGTATATCTGTTTTCTTGTTCATTTTGTTCAATGTTTTTCGGCGAGCAGATTTTGAATGTTAAACATGTTTGTGAAGATATCAACCTAATATTGAAGGGAAGTAAAATAACTCTTGTTCTCACATAAGTATGACAACTTTGAAAATAATTTCTTATAACATTAACGGTCTAAATCACCCTATTAAGAGAAAAAAGACTCTAACTCAGTTAAAAAAACTGAATTGTACAATTGGGCTTTTGCAAGAAACTCATTTAAATGAGGCAGAACATGCTAAATTAAAGAGAGAATGGGTGGGACAAATATTCAGTGCATCATATGAAAACTATAAAAAAAGGGGAGTAGCCATACTGTGTCATAAATCTTTATGCTTTGTAGCAGAAAATGTACTCAAAGATAAAGAAGGTCGCTGGATACTGGTTGTTGGTTCGATTGGAGGAACTACTTTAACAATTATGAATGTTTACGCACCAAACGAGGATAATCCGGGTTTTTTCAAAAAGCTAGCCCAAATCTTGGCGGGACATTCAAAAGGAATAATTATTTTGGGCGGAGACTTTAATTGTGTATTAAATCAGTATACAGACAAATTTCCATTAGAACAAAAATATCAATTGTCAAAAACAAAGGCGTTGAAGAACTTGATAGAGGAGATGGGACTTGTTGAAGTATGGCGAGCAAAACACCCAAAGGCCAGGGACTATACACACTTCTCAAAAGTACATAAGAGTCACTCTAGAATTGATTTCTTTTGTGTTCCCAAACAAGAGGTCCACAGAGTGACGGACTGTCACATTGAACCTCAAACTATATCAGATCATGGACCTGTGATAATGTCTTTAAATGTGGACCTAGAGAAATCTTTAAAGCTATGGAGACTAAACGTATCACTTTTAAATAAATCAGAGACAATCCAATATATAAAAGATGAGCTAAAATTCTTTTTAGATACTAATGATAAAGACATGATCTCCCCATCTATTCTATGGGACACAGCCAAAGCATACTTGAGAGGCAAAATTATCTCATTTTCTTCAAAAATTAAAAAAGAACGGGAAAAGAAACAAGAAATTTTACAGGAACAAATTAAGAAATTTGAAGCTGAACATAAAAGAACAAATAGTGACAGTACATTACAGGAACTGAAGAAGTGTAGACAAGACTTAAATGACCTACTAACCTACAAGGCAGAGGGTGCTTTGCGATTCGCCAATCAAAAATATTATGAACAAGGAAACAAAGCAAGTAGACTTTTAGCCTTTCAACTAAGGAAATCGCAGGCAAGTCGCACCGTCCAAAAAGTTACATGCCCATTATCTAAAAAGTTAGTATCCCATCCCAGAGAAATAGCAGATGCATTTTCAATATATTACAAACAGCTATATGATTCTGTGACTATTCCCAACAAATCAGATAAAATCAAACAATTCTTGCAACGAATCAATCTTAACAAACTAAACGAAGAGGAAGCTAAAGCATTGGTGGGGATAATTACGGAAGAAGAGGTCAAGTCTGTAATAAGAAATCTTAAAAATAACAAATCACCTGGAGCGGATGGGTTTCCAGGAGAATTTTATAAATGCTTTCAGGCTGAACTCACTCCACTCTTATGTAGAGTATTTAATTATGCTTTAAGACACAAAGATCCACCCAAAACATGGGCAGAAGCAATTATTTCGGTTATACACAAAGAAAATAAAGACCCCACACAATGTGCCTCTTATAGACCAATAAGTTTATTATGTAATGACGTCAAGATTTTAAGTGCTATCCTGGCCAAAAGACTACAAAAGATTATTAACAAACTTATCAATCCCGATCAGACGGGCTTCATACCAAAAAGATTCGGAATAAATAACATCAGACGTACTCTAAATATAATTTCAGTTGGCCAACAAAACACATACCCATCAATGCTTCTCGGCCTAGATGCCGAGAAAGCATTTGATCGGGTGGATTGGATGTTTCTGAAACAGGTCTTATTAAAGATGGGATTCGATGAAAATTTTGTTAGCTGGTTTGAGGTATTATACCTCGACCCAACTTCTAAAGTAAGAGTCAATGGTTATCTGTCAGAAAAATTTCCCTTAAAAAGAGGAACACGACAAGGATGCTGTCTATCCCCCATTCTGTTTGCTATCAGTATAGAACCTCTAGCAGAATTAATCAGGACAGACCCATCAATTTTAGGTATATCAGATGAAATTAGGACTCACAAATTATCACTATATGCCGATGATGTCATACTATATATCAGAGACCCAATTATTTCCATACCAAATATTTTAAAATGCTTGAAAGACTTCAGTTTAGTCTCAGGATATCAAATAAATGAAACAAAATCGGAGGCGATGATGATTAAAGGGACATGGCCCTCAGAACTATCTAAAACCGTTAATTTCAATTGGTCACCTGATGGATTCCGATATCTGGGAATCAACATTACTACAGATATTTCAAAATTGTATAAAGCAAACTATGTAAAGTTATTGGATCAAATTCAAAAAGATTTAGAAAGATGGGAAATCTTACCGTTATCCTTTTTTGGAAGAATTGAAACAGTCAAAATGAATATTCTCCCCAGATTATTGTATATGTTTAGGTCCCTTCCTATCTGGATTCCAGCAATAGGTCTTTCCAAAATGCAAAAAATGATCTCTACTTTTATCTGGCAGAAAAGAAAGGCTAGAATAAAATTTACACAGTTGACCAAGAGGAAACCTTACGGAGGTCTCAACTTACCAAACTTAAAACTATATTACTGGGCAGCACAACTAAGTGCAATGGTAGATTGGCTAACACAAAATAAAGAAACAAACTGGTTGACATTAGAACAAAACTCGTGCCCAAATTTTTCTTTACAGGGCCTTGCATTTTGCTCAACTGAAACCTGGAACAAGTGTAAGATTACAAATATATGGATGAGAAATACACAAAGGACTTTAAGAGTGGTCAGAAAAAATATGAAATCGCCTCAATCTATATCCAGGGCTTTAAAAATCGCGGATATAGCTGATTTCTTACCAGGGCAACATGACTCAAGGTTTCGAGACTGGCAAAATAAAAATTTAATTTTCATTGATGATTTGTTTGAAGGGGAAACTCTGAGATCATTTAGTCAGATTCAGGAGAAATATGGGTTGGTTTCATCTGACTTTTACAGATTCTTGCAACTGAGAAGTTACTTAATGTCTCATGCTGAATGGTCTCTCCTAAAATCAAGGCCTACTGACTTAGAAAGGTTCTTTATAAAGGTTACTAAAGAAAAAAGATCTGATAAAACAGTATCAAATTTATACAAATGTTTACAATCATGTCTGGCGGGGGGGCCTCCTGGAATAAAGGAAAGGTGGGAACTAGAAATGAATCTTGTGATTGAAGATCAAGATTGGGAACTAATATGTGAAAATGGACATAAGCTGACTAGCAGTCCAACATGGAAAGAATTCTATTGGAAAGTGATAATCAGATATTTCAAAACACCACACATTATTTCAAGATTCAATAAGACTAAATCAAATTTGTGCTGGAGACAATGTGGACTAATTGGAGATCATACACACATATTTTGGGATTGCCCAAAGCTTAAAACTTTCTGGGAAGGGGTTAGAGAGGAAATCTCAAACATCTTACACATTTTTATTGATTGGAACCCCCTTCTCTTTGTTCTGGGAATGCCCCCGAGTGATATATTCAGTAAAGAAAAACGATACCTGTTGGGAGTCCTTGTACTGGTAGCAAAGAAAATGATAACAGTGTGTTGGTACAAACCTTTACCTCCTACTATAAATCAATGGAAAGAGAGATTGGTGAATGTTTACACGATGGAGAAAATAACAGCAAAACTAAATATGTCCATGGATTTGTTTAAGAAAAGGTGGAACCCATTGATAACATACTTGAAACTGACATTGTAGCAAGTGGAATGAGGCCGATTGCACAGGTACACTATGTATGTTTAACATATGTCTCCGTTAAGATGTAGACAAAAAACACGTGAAGAAGACCTTCCCTTTATTTCATTTTCTGTATATAATCTACTTTTATTTTCATTTATGATACTTCACTGATTAGAGAAAAAAAGACTCTAAAACTTCAGCTCGCCGAAATGTTCGAATTTTTATGTTGAAAGATGTTTGAATTAACAAAATAAAAGCTTGTTCAAAAAAAAAAAAACTAGAAAGCATTACCGTCATCCATCAAGTACATTATTTTATCAACTGAAGTTATTGAAGTTCCATGATTTGGTAGACTATAATATTTTATCAGTTATGTATAGGGCTCAAAATAATGCATTACCTTTAAATATCCAAATGCATTTTGTTAAAAGACAAAGTTGTTATAATCTTAAGGGGACAGAGATGTTTGTAAAACCACAATTCAGAACTAGTTTGAAGGGACGTTCTACCTCAATCCAGGGAATTAGATTATGGAATGGCTTGGAGAATGTAGTTAAAAATGCCAAGTCAATGTTTACATTTAAGAAAATGATCAAAACAAATGTGTTAAAAAAAATATATGAAATAGCGTAATGTGTATTGTATGAATTAGAAAATTAGAAAGAGTTAGTCATTTTGTTCTGTTGGTTGAAGATTTTTTATTGTTTAATCTGATTGTTGGAAAAAGTTGGTTTAGAAGATTATTATTGTTTACATGGATGATTGTTGTTTAATCTAATTGTTTGATAAAAAGGGGCATGATTTATTCTTCTTTCTGCTACCTTTCATTTTTTTATATTTTGTACATAATCATTTATGAGATTGTCTTGTATTGTTTCTTTTGTAAAAAAATGAACAAATTTAATAAACATAAACAAACATAAACATAAAACCAGAAACTGCGTAACTCGGCTTTTCAAAATAAAATTTCGAAATAATTATTTATTTATTTTTAATGGGAGATGCGTTTTTTCTTCTGTTTTAAAGTTTCTGTTTGAGCCCGGTTCTTGTGGTGCTGTTGAAGGTCTCTGAGGTTAGTTAATGACACTGTCTTTGTTTTCACACATGTTGACCTACATCCATCCATCCATCCATCTTCTTCCTCTTATCCGGGGTCGGGTCGCGGGGGTAGCAGCCTAAGTAGGGAGGCCCAGACTTCCCTCTCCCCAGCCACTTGGAGCAGCTCCTCCGGGGGAATCCCAAGGCGTTCCCAGGCCAGCCGAGAAACATAGTCCCTCCAGCGTGTCCTGGGTCTTCCTCTGGGTCTCCTCCCGGTGGGACGTGCCCGGAACACCTCACCAGGGAGGCGTCCAGGAGGCATCCTAACCAGATGCCCGAGCCACCTCAACTGGCTCCTCTCGATTGTTGATCTTTAACCAGCAGTGTGTGGGCTGTGGGACCTCTTTAGTCCTGTGGCGTCCCTCAGGGTTCTGTACTGGGTCCACTGATTGTCCTCGTTGGTGAAACTCTTCATGTACAGAACAGTTCTGATGTAGAAGCTGGTTCTGTTTAGTTCTGTGGTTTGGATCCTTTGAACCAGGTTTGTTTGGCAACAGTCAACTTTAGTTTTATTATTATTATTAACGTCAGTAAAAACTGGTGGTATGTTCCTTTAATGTAACGGTCTGTGGCTGTTCTGCCCCCCCCCCAACAGCTGACAGCAGAAGAAGAAGGCCAGCTGATTTATTTATAGCAGAGTTCTTTGGAGTTGTAGACCTGCTCGGTCTTCACCTCCTCCACCTGCTGACTTCTCCGTCCGTCATGGCCGGCAGTCAGACCCGGAACAGGGCCAGAGACCGGAACAATGTCCTGAACCGGCCCGAGTTCATGTCCCTGAACCAGCAGCCGCCTCGAAGGGAGCAGGCAGCGGGGGAGGGACGAGGCAGTGGGTCGAGGAGGAGACCCGTGTTCAGACAGCACAGTCAGCAGGAAGAGCACCCGGCAGGGAGGTGAGAGGCTCCGCCCACTTACACCCCACTGACAGTTTTAGAGTGTGAACAGACCTGGAGTCGATCCAGATCCAGAACCAGATCCAGAACCAGTCCAGAACCAGAACCAGATCCAGAACCTGCAGAACCTGGATCCAGATCCTGGATCCAGATCAAAATCTAAACAGTTTGACATTTTAAAGTTGAGTAGAAACCAGATTCTGGACCCAGAGAGTTCTGTTTGTCTGAACAGCAGGAACCGGTTTCTGTTTAAACTCTAACAGAACCTGGTCCAGTCCAGAACTCTTCAGAACTCTGAGCAGAACTCTGAACAGAACCTGGTCCAGTCCAAACTCTTCAGAACTCTGAACAGAACCTGGTCCAGTCCAGAACTCTGAACAGAACTCTGAACAGAACCTGGTCCAGTCCAGAACTCTGAACAGAACCTGGTCCAGTCCAGACTCTTCAGAACTCTGAACAGAACCTGGTCCAGTCCAGAACTCTGAACAGAACCTGGTCCAGTCCAGAACTCTGAACAGAACTTGGTCCAGTCC
>JBBPBX010075074.1:0-17429 GCA_038048925.1 Garcialebias charrua | reverse complement strand
CTTCACTTTTCACCTCACAGTGTACAGTACGTAACCCCTGCGATAATCGAGGGATTACTGTAGTGTATTACAGCTTGACGATGGGGAGGTTAATGTTCTTTTTGCCATCATTTTTAGACTTTCATTGGCTAAACAGATCATTTCTAAACTGGTTAAAGGTTTTACAGCTTATTCCCTAAACTTCATCAACTGTCTTTTATAAGGTCCAAGAGTTATTTGGGACTCATTTTGTAATTTGTATGTCATAATAAAAAGACAAGAATGACGAGACAAATGTCCATCAGAGCATCCCAGGGATCAGGCACAAATCCAAGCGGTAGAATCTCACCTCAAATTGTCAGATCAGTTTATCAAGAAAATGCACTAAAGGCACCAATCACTGTGGAAGGTTGTACCACTTCAGGATGGAATGACTGTGAACAAATGCACAGAAAAGTTATTTTACTGTAGAACGAACCAGGATATCTCTAAAGAGCACATATCCCGAAGCTGACAAAAACAGCCCGCTGAATGTTTTTGGTTGTACAGTTAGATGTACAACCTCCAGTTCCCTCCAGCACTTCATGTTTGTTAACGTGTCACTCACGTAGTGCAGGACAGGTAAAACAAATTACAGCCTAGGTTCACTGCCATCAGACGGGAAAACTGAAAATATTTAGCTAAACTTAAACTCTGGAAAACCATGGCTATACAAATCAAACATTTTGCAAAATTATAACATGTAAACATCAAAGACATTATGGAGTCCACGTATATCCCTTTCTGTTTCACAGGTACCCACTGAACATGAGGCACTTCCACAGCCCTGAAGCCCTTTTTATATTTCAGGTACAACATCTGACTTCTGGTGTCAATGTTTTAGTCACTATCAACAACCTGAACATGTCCACCCAATACTAAACACAACCAACAGAGACAACCCATCAGAACATGTAACCTGAAAAAGTCCAGCCATTTCTGTCCCAAGATTACCCAGCATGCCCTGCGGCACATCCATTCCCTTGTGTTCAAGTAAAACATGTAATTTGTAATTCAGACTGAAATTTGACATTAACTTGTAGAAATTCTGGGACAATTACTATGACATAAAATATGAGGACATTTTGTTCTGTTACATCCTGCCCAGTAAACCACCAAATACCAAACCGTCGGTAGTCATCGAGTTCGTTAGCAGGAAGTTTAGAAACTACGTAATTAGTAAATCAAAGCTACTGAAGGGAACAGACGATTACATAAATGAACATCTAACAAAAAAAATGGAAAAATTGCAAAGGAAGCAAGGTGGTTAGAAAACCAAAATAAAATAGCATCAACATGGACAAGAAATGGAAACATCTTTATCAAAACACATGAAGGGGCTAACCCTAAAATGATAAAAGAACTGAAGGATCTAGACGAACTCAGGAGAGGACAAATTACAAATCAATGAAACAACTTACACACAAAATGGACATAACATACAGTGAAATGAACAAATACATTAGAACATGACAACATACGAAGACTCAGAACCTAAAATATATAATGTTAATGATGTTATTGATGCTAACTTTTTTCCAGTAATAAAAGATAGCGAATACTACAATGAAGAGCAATTTAATGACATCAATATAACAAATGGAGTTCTCTCTATTATTCACTTTAACAGCAGAAGTATAAATGCAAATATATCCAAAATAACAGATTACTTAAAACAGTTAAATAGAACTTTTACGATAATAGCACTGTCAGAGACATGGCTCAATGATGATAACACAAGTAATATTCACATCGAAGGGTATGAATTATTTCACATGAACAGAAATAATAAAAGAGGTGGTGGAGTCGCTCTATATGTTAAGAATGAAATAAAATGTAAATTAAATAATGAAATGTCAATAATAGTTGATAATATTATGGAAATGATAACAATAGAAATAATAAACAAAAATGATAAAAACATAATAATAAGTTGTGTATATAGATCACCAGGATCAAATATAGAAATATTCACTGATAAAATCTTGGAGCTATTGGAGAAGAGTTTTAATAAAAAAGTTTTTTTGTGTGGAGACTTTAACATTGATATGGGAAATAAAACAGATTCAAATAACATCAGTACATTTATAAATTCAATGTACAGTTTAAATATGTATCCGTTGATATCCAAGCCAACAAGAATTACAACTCATAGTGCCACAATAATTGATAATATTTTCACAAATATAACAAACGGAGAGGTGATAGGTGGTATTTTAACGACCGACTTAAGTGATCATTTACCAGTTTTCACAATCTATAAAAATGATCAAAGTATCACAAAAGCAGTACAATGAAGAAAAAGATCATAAACACATCAAAAAAAGTTTTGGAAAAATTAAAAGAGGATCTAGATAAACAAGACTGGAATGAAGTGTATGTTGATGATGTGAACAGATCATATGATGAGTTTATGAATATCTTGGAAACTCTGTATGAAAAAAATTGTGTACAAACAAATTATACAAAGAGAAATATCGTTGACCAACCATGGATGACAAAAGGGTTGAGAAATGCTTGTAAAAAAAAGAATTATTTGTATTCATGTTTCTTGAAATTGCGAAGTCAGAGCGCTGAAGAAAAATATAAAAAGTATAAAAATAAATTAGTAGGGATTATAAGGAAACATAAGAAAGAATATTATAGTAAATTATTAGATAAAAGTAATGGTGATATGAAAGCAACATGGCGAGTAATGAATAGTGTCCTGAAGAATCATAAAGCAAAAACTGGTATTTCAAAATATTTTGTAAAAGACAACGATGAAATTCATGATGAAAATGAAATTGTAAATGGATTTAATCAATATTTTGTGAATGTTGGATCAAGCCTTGCAGCTAAGATACCAAAAGTAGATAATAATGTGATCCACTCAATTACAGGTTGTGCAAATAGTATTTTTCTAAATGGAACTAACAAAGAGGAAATAATGAATGTAGTAAAACATCTTACAGACAAGAGATCGAAAGACTGGGTGGACATGGATATGATGTTTGTAAAGGACATAATGAGCCATGTTATTGAGCCGTTCACATACATATGTAACTTATCATTTTCAACAGGAATATTTCCAGATAATATGAAAGTAGCTAAGGTCGTTCCTCTTTTTAAAAATGGTGATAAATGTGTATTCAACAATTATAGACCTATATCCTTGTTACCACAGTTTTCAAAAATTCTTGAAAAACTATTTGTAAACAGACTAGATCAATTTATAGATAAACAAAATATTCTAAGCAACAGTCAGTATGGGTTTAGATAAAAAAACTCTACATCAATGCTCGTTGAGTCACAGGGACTCATTTACAAGAGGGACCTGTCTCACTCACACCAAACAACCATCCACTCTCACACTCACACCTAGGGTCAATTTAGAGTCACCAATCAGCCTAACAAGCATGTTTTTTGGTCTGTGGGAGGAAACCGGAGTACCCGGAGGAAACCCACGCATGCACGGGGAGAACATGCAAACTCCACCCAGAAAGGCCCCGGACCGGGATTTGAACCGGCAACCTTCTCGCTGAGAGGCAGCAGCTCTACCAGTTGTGCCACCGTGCTGCCCAAATGTGATGACTTGGTAAATGTGTCAGGACTCCTTAAATGTGTACTTTTTGCTGATGATACCACTTTTTTCTGTTTAGGTGAAGATATAGAACAAATGTTGAAATTGATAAAGACAGAATTTGTCAAGATACAAACTTGGTTTAAAATAAATAAATTATCATTAAATCTAGAAAAAACTAATTACATGATATTCGGTAATAAAAAGAAAACTGTTGATGTTCCACTCAAAATTGAGGATGTTGAGATTTGTAGAGTGAGTGAGGTGAAGTTTTTGGGTGTTATCATTGATGACAAACTGACATGGAAACAACACATAAATTCTGTAAGAATAAAAATAGCTAAATCGATTGCAGTACTGTACAAAGTCAGAGACCTATTGAATGATAAAGCTCTGTATTTGTTGTATAACACAATCATTGTTCCACACTTAATCTATTGTATTGATGTTTGGGGGAATGCGTGTAAAACAATCACAAAGCCTATTTTTGTATTACAGAAAAGAGCTGTAAGAATTATCACTAGAAAGCATTACCGTCATCCATCAAGTACATTATTTTATCAACTGAAGTTATTGAAGTTCCATGATTTGGTAGACTATAATATTTTATCAGTTATGTATAGGGCTCAAAATAATGCATTACCTTTAAATATCCAAATGCATTTTGTTAAAAGACAAAGTTGTTATAATCTTAAGGGGACAGAGTTGTTTGTAAAACCACAATTCAGAACCAGTTTGAAGGGACGTTCTACCTCAATCCAGGGAATTAGATTATGGAATGGCTTGGAGAATGTAGTTAAAAATGCCAAGTCAATGTTTACATTTAAGAAAATGATCAAAACAAATGTGTTAAAAAAAATAGCGTAATGTGTATTGTATTAGTTAGAAAATTAGAAAGAGTTAGTCATTTTGTACTGTTGGTTGAAGATTATTATTGTTTAATCTGATTGTTGGAAAAAGTTGGTTGAAGATTATTATTGTTTACATGGTTGATTATTATTGTTTAATCTGATTGTTGGAAGTAAGGGGCAGATATAATAAGATTTATTCTTCTTTCTGCTACCTTTCATTTTTTTATATTTTGTACATTATCATTTATGAGATTGTCTTGTATTGTTTCTTTTGTAAAAAAATGAACAAATTGAATAAACAAACATAAACATGACATATTTGTATTGTTTCTGTTGAGTATAAAGTAGGAGCATTCATTCATTCATACCCATCTGCTCACCACAGACTCATGTTCGGGCTGCTGTTGTAACATTGAATTGTTTTACATTAATAGTGTTTAGCATATATCTTTGATCACCAGGATCAAATATAGAAATATTCACCGATAAAATCATACAACTATTGGAAAAGAGTTTAAATAAAAAAGTTTTCTTGTGTGGAGACTTTAATATTGACCTGGGAAATAAAACGGATTCAAATAACATCAGCACATTTCTAAATTCAATGTATAGTTTAAATCTTTATCCGTTAATATCAAAACCAACAAGAATTACAACTCATAGTGCTACGATAATTGACAACATTTTCACAAATATAACAAATGGGGATATGACAGGTGGTATCTTAACAACTGATTTAAGTGATCATTTACCAGTTTTCACTATCTACAGAAATGATCAAAACATTACAAAAGAAGTTACAATTAAGAAAAAAATAATAAACACATCAAAAAAAGCTATGGATCAATTAAAAGATGATTTACAGAAGCAAAACTGGAAGGACGTGTATATTGATGATGTTAACAGATCATATGATGAATTTATGAACATTTTAGAAGCTCTGTATGAAAAGAATTGTGTGCAAAGAAATCGTAGAAAAAGAAATATTGTTGACCAACCTTGGATGACTAAAGGGTTGAGAAATGCTTGTAAAAAAAAAACTTGTATTTATGTTTCTTAAAAACGAGAACACAACAAGCTGAAGAAAAATATAAAAAATATAAAAATAAATTGGTAATGATTATAAGAAGATGCAAGAAAGAATACTATAGTGATTTATTAAACAAGAGCAATGGTGACACTAAAACAACATGGCGAGTAATAAATGATGTTCTAAAAAGTCATAAAGCAAAAACGAACATTGCAAAATATTTTGTGAAAGATGACAAAGAAATACATGATGAGAATGATATCGTAAATGAATTTAATCAATATTTTGTAAATATTGGATCAAGCCTTGCAGCTAAAATACCAAAAGTAGATAATAAGGTGTGTCATTCAATTAAAAGTTGCACCAACAGTATTTTTCTTAGTGGAACTAACAAAGAGGAAATTATGAAAATGGTAAAAAATCTCTCAGACAAGAGATCAAAAGACTGGGTGGACATGGATATGATGTTCGTAAAAGAAATAATAAGTTATGTTATTGAACCGTTTACATATATATGCAATTTATCTTTTTCAACAGGAATATTTCCAGATAACATGAAAGTAGCAAAGGTAATTCCTCTTTTTAAAAATGGTGATAAATGTGTATTCAATAATTATAGGCCAATATCCTTATTACCACAGTTCTCAAAAATTCTAGAAAAACTATTTGTGACCAGATTGGATCAATTTATTGATAAACAAAATATTTTAAGTAGCAGTCAGTATGGGTTTAGAGAAAAAAACTCTACTTCAATGGCTCTCATGGATTTAATGGAACAAATAACTGTAAGAATTAATGAGGAGGTCAATATTAATACTGACCTCTTTATCCTTAATTAATTTACTTATTCAGATTGAATAGTAAATTCACGGATTCTGTTCTTTTTCAGTTTACCCAATATTTCTGTGATCTTTATGATGGATAAATAAACAGAGCCATTAAGTGACAATGGACACGTTAACTTAGTTTGATATGTCAAAGAGACACTATCATTTATTTAAAATAAATCAACTAAATTAACACCATTACACTTGATTGACATGATTTCACTTTCTTTCAATTTAAAACGTCAGCACACTTAAATTCAACACAACAGACATAAATATTGGATGTTAACATATTTAGTCTGTGGGCTCTTTTAGCTTAAAAATATAGTTTCCAGCTTAGATAGAGAGGGGAAAGAGTAGGAGGAATAAGAGGTTGGAGAGATTAAGTTATTTATCTCGAGTGTAACCAGAGATGACACTTTCCATCCGACTTCGGCTAAATCCCAGGTACGTTTGTAAACCGCTCTTTACCTTTTGACGATGCGTCTGATAAAGATATTGCCAGCCTCCCAGGTGCACAGAGTCCTTCCGGCCCTCGTACGTCTGAACTGGTCGTTTACTTCCAACGTCTCCTCGGATCCGCGTCAGCCGTCAGAAACATGTGGCAGCTTCTGGCTGACTTCAAGACGAGATGTTTCTCAAAGAAAGTTCATTAAGAACTTTGGAGCTTTTGCTCGGGGAACTGGATGGAGGCGTCCATCAGTTCTAGCTGACAAGTTAGTCTTTGGCTCTTGACCAAGCTTGACCAGCTGCAAGGCAGAGAGCTTTCAGGTCTCCGTCCATTCAAACTCTCTGTCCATTCAAAGACTGAAGCGTTTCCGCACAGTTAGAACTTAAAAAGACAGGAACACAGAGAGGAGTTCACTTGCCTTATCAAACCCAAGGTTACAAGCCAGCAGCAGAGGGAAATGTTTAGGAACAGACAGAGAAAGCTGGAGCCTTGTTCATGAAAAACAACTGATTAAACTGTCTTCTTATTTCTAAACAAAACAGTCGGGTCTCTGTGACCCGATATTTCCCTTTAACACAGCAGTGGACACAGTTTAACTCTCACAGAATAACACAGCTTAAAAAGCACACATCATGAAAATGACAAAAGTTATTCTTTTGATCACATTAGAATAAAATCAAAGATAGAAATAGTCTCTTTTGGTGACTATATTTATCAGATTATAGCTAAATGAATGATTTTGTAGTAAATGTCTTGCTTCACTGAGAGGTCAGTAAAGGTCATCACTGGACAGTTCAAAAGTACACAGGTGTCTTAAAAGTGGACAAGGTCATGTCCACTACATCTCCCCCCTTTTGGAAGCCATCGCCAGTCCTTGGGGATGGGGTCCAACACGAAAGGAAACCTTGAACTGTCTTTGATCTTGAAGTAATCCAGCAAGTGGAAAAGAAAAATAAAAATTATAATCCCATAAAGTTTTTGGAAATTTCATACTGTTCAGAGGTAATCCCATTGCGAAAAGCTTTTACTCCTTTGGAAAACAAAGTCTGTTAACTCCTGGAAAACAAAGTCTGCGATCCTTTGGGAAACAAAGTCTTATAATCCACAGCGGTAATTCCATAGCAGTAATTCCACAACGATTAGTTTTGTTGATTGATCAGCACCAATTGTTTTCATAATCAGCATGTAGAGGGGATCCCTCGATTGACGCAGAGGAGGCGACCCTTGGATGGAGGTTGAAGACCAAGCGTTGGAGCTGCAGGTCCCACATCGAAGGTTGTTGGCTGGTTGGTTTCCAGTCAGTGCCACTCTGGTTCTATGTGTCATGCAATTATGTGGATTTTTAAGGTGGGCTTATGATTGGGATTTTACATTAAGCCTTACCTATATGCACCTGGTATGTAAGCTATCATGGTTTAGATCAGCTACACTTACCAATTAAGGGGTGGATCAATTCTGTAAATTTAGATATAGGGATTTGTACCTATAAAATTTTGGAGGGCTTCTGTAACGAAGGCCTCTAATTCCAAACTATTCCTCCATTCATTACTTAGTTTAGGTTAAACTAAAATAAAAATGAAATATAGTTTGATCTAAATGTCTGTTGTCTTTTAGACGAACGACGTAGGATTTGGTATTCCTAATAAATTTTGAAGTCTATGGCGAGACTCATCAAAATGAATAGGTAATCTAGAATAGAAACGATCGAATCGGTTCAATTTAGAAATTGTGAGACCAGTGTAGTTTATGGTACCTTGGGTAGCTTTAAACTACATTGACTCTTCAACGATTGCGATTTAACAAAATGAACTGCATGTTGGCATAGTTAAATCCATATCATTCATTAACCAATGTTAATATAAAACCTTTTTGGCTGGGAGTGTTCAGAACCAAACAGTATCTCAACTAATGACAACAGTAATGACTAAACAACAAGGAAACAACGTTTCACTGCTTCGACACACTCTTGTCGTCAGATTCCAAAGTGCAACACACAAGAAAACAGGTCTCAACTTTATGACCGAGGTCAAATTAAATCTCGTGGATTTAAACGGTTGTTAAGGTTAGTTTTTTGTTGTGGGTTTTAGGCTTAGCGTTTCTAAGTTCAAATTGGACAATGCGACTTATAGGGTGGGAAATATGGTAGTTTAAACCTGATTAGTTTATTTACTAACTTGTGTTTGGACGACCTTATTATCCCATGAAGTCGGTGAGTTTGTGAGATCTTTGTCTTTTGTGGAGTCATTGAACGCCTTGTAAGGTTTGATCTGATTTCGATGTACCCATTTAGCAATTGGCTCTTTGCGGCCTTTGCTGATTTTGATTTCGTAGACGACTGAGGACACTTTGTCTGTTATCAGATGAGGTCCAGTCCACCTGGGCATTAGTTTGCGGGCGAGAGTTCCGGTCTCGGACCCTCCTTTCCCGGTTGCTGGGGCGAACGTATAGTACCAGACTCTGTCTCCCACTTGGAGTTCATTGTGAGAGGCCTTCTGGTCATAGTACGCCTTACGTCCTTCAGCGGATCTTTCCAGGTTTTTCTGGGCGAAAGCAAAAGTGTTTCTGAGGTGTACATTCAAATCTTTGTCTTTGGCATGGCCTAACATCACCCCCCTTTGGTCATGGGGGACCACGAACACAGGTGAGGACGTCCGTCCATGGGCACAAGTTAGGATGCCACCGTTTAGTTTAAGCTGTTCGCGCAGCTGAGAGAAGACGGTACACAGGAATCGTTTAGGTTTTGGCCAACGTATCTTCTTACGTTTACCTCTTTCCGCGTAATTCAGGTGTGTCACAACTGTCGGCGCAATCGCTGGTGTGTCTGATTGTACAGACTGCGACGGGTCACTGTCGTTGTGTGCGTCTTCCCACGTCTTGACTGAAGAGGGGCTCTTTGAGTCTGTAAAAACTATGTCATTTCTGACTAGTTCTAGACACAAATGTCCCTGAACCAAGGTTTCATCGAAAGCTTGGCTGATAGCCGATTTACCTGTCCCAGGGGACAGTACAGCAACCTCGGTGTGGGGTCCTTGGATCTCCACACCTTTCTCTACCTGTGGTAGGTAATGTGAGTTTGCCCCCTTCTTGTCTGAAGAGGGGTCCTCGTAGTCTGCAACAATGATGTCCAAGTGACTGTCAGCGTTTGGTTGACTGTCATCTTCTGGACTCAGATGCCCTTGAACCAAGGTTTCATTGAAAGCTTGGTTGATTGCCGAATTACCCGTCTCAGAGGACAGTACAGCGTCATCGGTGTGGGATCCTTGGATCTCAACACCTTTCACTACCTGTGGTAGGTAGTGGTCAGGGAGTGCTGAATGTGTCAGCTCACAGAGGAGGTTCTCTTGTTGGGCCAGAGTTTGGTCCAACTTTTGGGTCTCTTCTGTCTCACCTGTAGTTGAAGGTTCACTTACCGGGCTCTCGTCCTCGGATGAGCAGTCCCGTGTGTCCTTTGCGGTACCTGCGGTTAGGCAGTCTGTATCGCAACTAGGAAGCACTTTTATTGGCAGGGGTTTTCTCACTGTGCTCCACATTTTCCGTCGACCATAATCTATAATCGCGTTGAAGCGGTTTATAAAATCTTGGCCAACCAAAAATGGGAATGAGTCAAGTTTAGACACGTACACCGGGTGGCGTAGTGTCATTTCGCCAATCTGCATGTGAACCATAGCCATAGCTGTTAGGGTTGTTCTCGTCTCTGCGAGACCCTGTAGCTCAATAGCACATTTCTCAAAGGGTATTTGCCTGTCAACACCGTTAGCGGCGGTCCTCAGCTCCTCGAACAGCTTGGCCGACATAATAGTTATATCAGAACTGCCATCCAGGAGGGCTTCACGCTCAAGGACACCTTCCAGTGTGATAGGCAGGTAAGCTTTCTTAGCCACCCCCCTTTGTATAAAGTTACACAGAAACCTCACAGGTCTTGTCCCACGTTTCTGTTCACGTGTGACTCTGTCTGTGTAATCTTGTTTACTGTCAGCATCTTGTTGGCTGTCAGCATCATGACCTTCAGGATGTTGTTGTGTGTCAGCAATTGGTTTGCTGTCAACATCCATGGCAATGTAGGTAGTAGTGTGCGCTGAGTTAACCATGTGCTCTGAGTTATCAAAGACAAGGTCACTCAATGTACCAGTTCGGTCATCCTCTGTATCATTCAAGTTTTCAAACAACCAACTTATGTCCACTATCTCCTCAGAGCATAGAGGTATGTTGCCTTTTTTCTGGAACTCCTGTGATTTTCTGCTACTCCCGGACTGTCCAGTCCGCAGTGCAGGGGCAGGAGCTTTGCTCGGTGTAGACCGCGGAGGGTCACTTAAAGAGCGGGCGTCCACCGTTTGTGGTTTTTTGCTTATCTCGGGCAGCTTCGTCCGAGGTGCAGGGACAGGACGTGTGCTCGTCCTTTGAAAACGTTTTATGTACTCTGGGTCTTGTCTGAGCCACTCTGGCTCATTGTTCCAGCGGGCATCTTCACTACGTGGTTTGTGACCATCTTTCTTATCTTTAGGACGTGCGCCCCCCCTTTGAAATCGTTTTAGGTACTCTGGGTCTTGTCTGAGCCACTGCGGTTCATAGTCCACCTGGGCCTCAGTTTGTCGTGGTTTGTTAGTTCGAAAAACATGTTTCTTCTCGCCTTTTTTAGGAGAGGGAGTTGATGAACTTGTCCCTTCCAGCTCCAGCGAGTGGGATTTGACCGCTTCTTGGTAATGTAGTTCACGCTCTGGTTTTGTTTTTAACCAGATCGGGTCAGGGAGTTGACGAACATCAAAACCATTTATAGCACGCCGTTTTATTTTTAATTGCTCAATCTCACTTTTTAACTCAAGTTGTTCTTGTTGAAAATTTTCTCTTCTGCGAATGTTATCTTGCCTTAACAATTCAAGTATTTCAGTGAGCAGCTGTAAAGCTTCATCACAATCGTTATCTCCCATCTTTTTGTTTTGAATTCGTTTGATCTCACGTTTTAACTTAAGTTTTTCTTGTTGAAAAGTTTCTCTTCTGCGAATGTTACTAAGCCTTAACGATTCAAGCTTTGCTGTGAGCAGCTGTAAAGCTTGATCATAATTGTTATCTCCCATCTTTTAGTTTTGATTTTGTGTGAAAAAAATCAAAAGATTGTTCTCATGTTAGTGTTTGCAAATAAATATTCACTTTTAATGTAGCACTGAGTCAAATAAACTAATCAGCTGAGGTTTACGTGTTTCACTGTGTAATAAGTATTCATAGGTACCTTATATCAGGTTTTTACCCTCAATGAACTTTGTAAAAGTTAAATGCACTCTTGCAGTGTTAACTTTAAAATAGAACTTACGTTCAAACAACAGTTACTAACTAACCCAAGCAGCCTGATTTCCGTTTTTCTTACTCAAACGCTTATAAAAGAGGGCTGACTTAAATGCAATGACTTCACTAAAATGTGACAGGATGCTGCTTGAGCATGCCTTTAAAAAGATGTCTTGCAGTCTCAGTGAAACTGATTTTGTACTGCATTTGACAGTTATCAGGAGTGAAAAAGGACGTTCTGTTCGTTATTTTAAGCTTTTCATTTAAAATAAACTGGAGTCATTAATTTTACACAGAAAAACGTTAAAAATGCGATTTTTAACTAAAAGTGTGCAGTTGTGCACACCAATTCTGTTTAAAATTCAGAGATGCGAAGAGCTTAATGTGGAAACGCTCTGTTCTCCATCATTTTTTTTTTTTTTTTTTTTTGAAAATCAAATAAAAAATGCTTTTTGAGTGTTATTTTAAATCTCTTCAGTATTTAAAATGAGCACAAATTGTGTGTCTGTACCTCTGTTATACTAAAATTTGTATTTAGAATAAACAGGAGTTTTTGTTTGCGTACAGAACAATTTTAAAAGCTGGTAATTTCACCATAAAATGCTGACTTTTTTATGATGTTTTTTAGAAAACTCATCTGTCAACGTCTTTTAACCAACAGGGGGCAGCTTCGAGTCTTAATGTTTGTTATCACGATGAGACTAAATTTTTCATTCAGTATTTAAACTAAAACTAAAACCCGTACGGGCCACCAGATGTAAGAATTAATGAGGAGGTCAATATTAATACTGACCTCTTTATCCTTAATTAATTTACTTATTCAGATTGAATAGTAAATTCACGGATTCTGTTCTTTTTCAGTTTACCCAATATTTCTGTGGTCTTTATGATGGATAAATAAACAGAGCCATTAAGTGACAATGGACACGTTAACTTAGTTTGATATGTCAAAGAGACACTATCATTTATTTAAAATAAATCAACTAAATTAACACCATTACACTTGATTGACATGATTTCACTTTCTTTCAATTCAAATACGTCAGCACACTTGATTTAACACAACAGACATAAATATTGGATGTTAACATATTTAGTCTGTGGGCTCTTTTAGCTTAAAAATATAGTTTCCAGCTTAGATAGAGAGGGGAAAGAGTAGGAGGACTAAGAGGTTGGAGAGATTAAGTTATTTATCTCGAGTGTAACCAGAGATGGTTTAGTTCAAAAGTACACAGGTGTCTTAAAAGTGGACAAGGTCATGTCCACTACATAACTAATGCTGTCGATCATAAACAGTACTGTGTTAGTGTTTTTGTTGATCTAAAAAAAGCATTTGATACCATTGACCACACCATTCTCCTTGAAAAACTAAATAAATATGGTGTTAGAGGACCAGCATTACAGTGGGTATCTAGCTATTTGAAGGACAGGAAACAGTTTGTGCAAATAAATGATGTTAGATCTGACCTCCGTGATATCACTTGTGGAGTTCCTCAGGGTTCTGTGCTTGGACCAAAGTTATTTATTTTATATGTGAATGACTTGGTAAATGTGTCAGGACTACTTAAATGTGTTCTTTTTGCCGATGACACCACATTTTTCTGTTCGGGTAATGACATAAAACAGATTTTGGATATGATGAAAACAGAATTTATAAAAATACAAACTTGGTTTAAATTAAACAAATTATCTTTGAATTTAGATAAAACTAATTACATGATATTCAGTAACAAAAAGAGAATTGTTGACGATCCATTTGAAATTGAAGATGTTGTGATCTGTAAAGTGAGTGAAGTGAAGTTTCTGGGTGTTATCATTGATGACAAACTGACATGGAAACATCATGTAAATTCCATTAAAAAATAGCTAGATCAATTGCAGTACTGTATAAAGTCAGGGATTTTTTAATTGATAAAGCTCTGCATATGTTGTATAACACAATCATTGCTCCACATTTAATCTATTGTATTGAGGTTTGGGGAAAAGCGTGCAAAACTATTACAAAGCCTGTTTTTATTTTACAAAAGAGAGCTGTAAGAGTAATCACCAGAAAACATTTCAGTCACCCATCAAACACTTTGTTTCTTCAGCTAAACTTATTGAAATTCCAGGAATTGGTAGAATATAGTATTTTATCAGTTATGTATAGGGCTCATAATAACACATTACCTTTAAATATCCAAAGAAATTTTATAAAAAGACAAAGTTATTACAATCTCAAAGGGACAGAGATATTCATCAAACCACAATTCAGAACCAGCTTAAAGGGACGGTCTACCTCAATTCAGGGAGTTCGATTGTGGAATGCTCTGGAGAGTGATGTTAAAAATGAAAAATCAATGTATACATTTAAGAAAAAGGTCAAAAAGGACTTGCTCAAAAACTATATATGATGTAACTTAGTGTGTTTGTGTATTACACTTATGTTGTACTTATGATGTAGCTTAGTGCGTTTGTGTATTACAGTTAGAAAAATTAAGTAGAGTTATTCATTTTGTGACGCTAGTTTGTGTATTACAGTTAGAAAAATTAAGTAGAGTTATTCATTTTGTGACGCAGTTTGTGTATTACAGTTAGAAAAAATTAAGTAGAATTATTCATTTTTGTGATGTAGTTTGTGTATTACAGTTAGGAAAATTAAGTAGAATTATTCATTTTGTGAACATCTTGATGTTGTGCCATCTTGTAGTTTGTGTATTACAGTTAGAAAAATTAAGTAGAATTATTCATTTTATGATCTAGTTTGTGTATTACAGTTAGGAAAATTAAGTAGAAAAAAAAATTAAGTGTGATGTAGTTTGTGTATTAGTTAGAAAAATTAAGTAGAATTATTCATTTTGTGATGTAGTTTGTGTATTACAGTTAGAAAAATTAAGTAGATTTATGGGTGATGTAGTTTGTGTATTACAGTTAGAAAAATTAAGTAGAATTATTCATTTTGTGATGTAGTTTGTGTATTACAGTTAGAAAAATTAAGTAGAATTATTCATTTTGTGATGTAGTTTGTGTATTACAGTTAGAAAAATTAAGTAGAATTATTCATTTTGTGATCTAGTTTGTGTATTACAGTTAGGAAAATTAAGTAGAATTATTCATTTTGTGATGTAGTTTGTGTATTACAGTTAGAAAAATAAGTAGAATTATTCATTCTGTGATGTTGCTTGAAGGTTATCATTGGTTGAACAAACTGTGAAATAAGGGGCAGATATAATAAGATTTCATCTTCTTTCTGCTCCCTTCATTTTATCCTACTTGTATTCTTGTATCTGATGAAACTGTCTTGTATTGTTCTTTTAAAATGAATGAATAAACATCAAATCAAATCAAATATCTTAGATCCTTATACAGTATAATGTTTCTTTTTACACCTCTACACTCTTGTTGGGTGTAACTGAGACCCTGAGTACATAATTTTGTTCCACCTCATGCACCACTTGTGATGCAGATGACAGTAAAAGTGGCTTGAACTTGTCTTTGATTTTCTTAATCAACCAGTAAAAGTGATGTTTTTGTGTCTGACGTCTTGTCCTGACAGGTTCTCTGTTCCACCTGCCACCAGGTGACATATTGACTCCCCTTGTTGATGCCGTGACCTCAGTATGTGTTTTCGAACACGTTGTCCCAGAAAACTCACATGTTTCTGGGGACACGGTAAACACACGGCTCAGATTACCATCCCCCCACACTCCTCCTCCTTTCACAGCGTTCTCTCCTCTTCATCCCCCTCTCTTCCTCCACCAGGTTTTTCCTTGATTCGCACATTCCTCTCTGTCTCCAGGAACGCTTCTTTGCTTTCCAGACATTTTCCTCCTCCTCAGACACCTCCCTCTGTTTCAGTCCTCCTTTCCCTCTTGTGTTGAGCCGGCTTCAGTTTCAGCAGATGTTTTTACGGGTAAACAGGCCGACCCACATCGTGAACTCAGCTGATCCTTCTAGGAATTGTGAGGGGCAGTATTCCCTAACTTTTCCCTGCTCAACAACATGAAAAAATCTATCAAGTTTCCTGTCCACATGGAAACAAAGTCTCAGAGATGTATGAAAACTGTCTTAGCAAAGCTTATCCAACACAAAACAACAAATTCTTCTTCAGGTGTTAAATCAGATGTGCAGTAATCATTGTGTTTATTCAATCAAAATAATTGAAGTTTAAAGAAACTTTGAACGATATTTGAGAACTAAAGATTGACGCCAGTTTAAAACAAGTTGTCTTCTTGGAAAAGGTGCTTTAAAACCTTTAATACTGTAGATCTTCAAGTACTGTACAACGTTGGTTTCTTTGACATAGGCTTAAACACTGTTTTCCCTCTTGCCACAGTTTGAACGATTGTTTTGAACAAAGTATAAATTACAGTTGTTTTTCTTTGCTTTTTAGAACATGACTCTCACGAAGAGGTTGGAGGACACAGAATTGATCAACAGCTGCTGAAAATAGAGCGAATCCCAACATGCAACAGGAGACGACAGCTCAGTTAGTGAAACACGTGCAACAGGATCCAGTTCACCTGAACACATTTAACTCCTCAGCCTCCACAAAAAGCCCAGACCCGTTTCATCAGCTGTAGTGACAGGCGGGCTGTGGGGTGCCGTTTGTAAAGTTACACAGTCAAAAATTAACAGCAATATTTTTGTTTATTTAGGCTTTCATAAGAAAAAAAAAGTTTTATTTTTCAATGTCATATTTTTACCATGTTATTCATACATTTATAAACGTCACAGTTCCAAAATAAAAAATGTAATTTACAAACTAAATACAGTACTTAACTTGCAAGTTAAATATTTATTTAGCAAGTTACATACTGTATTTAGTTCCACATTTAGTTTACAAACTAAATGTTTATGTCCAAGTTAAATGTTTAATTTACAAACTAAATATTTAACTTGCAAGTGAAATATTTAGCTAGCAAGCTAACTATTTAACTTGCTAGCTAATTTTTTAGCTAGTGAGCTAAATATTTAGCTAGCAAGTTAAATATTTATGTACGACCTTAATATTTAGAAAGCAAACTAAATATTTATTTTGGAAATTCAATGTTTAGTTTGAAAAATAAATATTTAGGTCTGAGCTAAATATTTAATCAGCAAATTAAATATTTAGTTTAGGAATTAGGTGTTTAGCTTAAAAATTAAATGTTTAGTTTGGAAATTAAATATTTAGCTTGGACAATAAATATTTAGTTTGGAAATAAAATGTTTAGTTTTGAAAATAAAAATTTAGCTTGGAAATTAAACATTTAATTTTCACCTAAATATTTAGTTCATTAACTAAATAACACGCAAGTTAAATATTTAGTTTGTAAATTAAACATTTATTTTGGACATAAACATTTAGTTTGTAAACTAAATATTTAGTGTGGCGCTAAATATTTAGCTTGCTAACTAAATATTTACCTTGCAAGTTAAGCATTTAGTTAGT
>JBBPBX010075073.1:0-10137 GCA_038048925.1 Garcialebias charrua | reverse complement strand
TATCTAGGGATTTTTTCAATCTATTGGTGATAACTGGACAATGCGACCTATACACAGGTGCGACCTATACACCAGAAAATACTGTACAGGTATATATAGCTCTAACGTCACCAGCTTGTAAGGTGCATTGATGATGACTAATGATCTGCCCTCTATAAAGGTTAACTATCCACCCACTAAAGGGGATTTATGGGCTCTGTCGAGACAAAAATAAAGCAGTCACACCGGAACTGGCCTAAATAAGGCATAATAGGGTCCTACAAGACTTGGTCCTGTGGATAAGTGGCTTAGGTGAAGTCTAATGCCCCTTTTCCACCGCTCGGCTTGGGTCGGATCAGATCAGCTCAGATCGGCTCAGTTCGGGTCGGGTCACATCTAGTTCTGTTTCCACAGCTTTTTTGTACCCCTTCTGTGCATATTTTTTTTTTACTAACAGAATGTAATCTCAAGATGTTCATGTACAAACAGTAACCTGTTGGAGTTATTTTAAATAAAATTTGATTTTCTATAATTTATTTTCTGAGGTTTTGAAGAAGTCAAAACAAAACAATTTAAATGCAACAGATTTGACCACTACATGACATTATTAAGGAGCTGTTAAGCTCAGGAACCCTCGTGCTAAACAGTCAGCTATGAAATATATTTTTATATCTGTTTATTTGGCTACATAAAGCCTCCCGACTCGCGCGCGCGTGCACGTGACGATCCTACAGATTTGACCACTACGTGACATTATTAAGGAGCTGTTCAGCTCAGGAACACTCCTGCTAAACAGTCAGCTATGAAATATATTTTTATATCTGTTTATTTGGCTACATTTTAAGGAAATACAGCCGCGCGCGCGCGGCGATCCTAGTTTTTAAAATCCTGCAGTTTTGACCACTACGTGAATTTATTAATGACACGTTCAGCTGAAGACCCATCTTTGCTATAATTTTAAAAACAAATAATTGTTTTTACCGTGTTAATCATTTACAGTACTTCCGTGTTCGCTCCCTCGCTTCAGTGAAAGCAGCTTCAGTCCACACACATTCCTCACATTCCTCCTCCCGGCGCACATCAGCGCGGGTAGTCACTGCTCAGAAACCACACCAGAAATCTGGTGCGGGCAGCTCGGAATATAATAATAATAATAATAATAATAATTTGTCACATTTGTCATCTGTGTATGTTCCCATACTTGACAGACGAAATTGGTCTTCTGCATTTAACCCAACCACCACCAGGTGGTGCAGTGAGCAGCGGTGGAGATCGTGTAAAGTGGGTGTCTGCGACGCACATATTACGCAATAACCGACCCGAGCTGACCGGTGGAAAAGGGGCATAAGTCCTAGGTAGTATACACCCTGGTTCCTGAAAGGTGTGGTTTTTGGTCCAACTCCTGACCCAGGACTTGATTTTCTGTTGTTTGTAAAAGCGTTCCACGTTCTCATGGTAGTGCTGCAATCACACTTAGGATGGGACCACAACTGTAGTTCTGCTGTAGTTCTATGCCAGGCTGAAGCTGTGATGTCAGTGTTTGAAGTCATCTTCCCAGGGAAGATGACTGGGTGTTTCTGTAGAAATGTGTCACGGAGTTGCTAAAGCTCAGCCAAGTTTTGATTCTGATGGGGACTGAGCATCACCAGCGACAACATGTGCAGACACAGTCAAAGACCTCACCTCTGAGATGTAGATTTCAAAAGTTTGTGTCAGAAAATCCCCTCGTCGTGGAGATTATAGGACCAAATGTCCTGACTGTTCACACAACATGGGTTCAGAGAGCAACAGAACTCATTTGTTCTGAACCCTAAAAGCTCCAGTATGCTCATGCATACGTGAGTCCGCGGAGGTCCACGGCGCATACCGGATTAGAGTCAAAAGCCGTTTACGCATTGGCCAGCCCTCCCCGGCTCTCCCAGCTTCTAACCCGGGTTCGGCGTCTTCGCATTTACCTTTTCCGCCCGGGATCCACCCTTGTTCTGGAACCATGTCCACCGTGGTTCTATCGGGCCGAGCCCTGACGGACCCAGTTTCACGTCATGTACTGCTCACATTTGATTCGTTGTTTGCAGCAGGGGCGGGACTCATTCAAACAACCTCAGCGCGAGGGTTGAATTTCATTCATATTTAACTACAGAAACCCCTAAAACAATTGTTAACTGAATTAGTATTTCTGAGTTAAATTTTTGTTAATAACTGATCACAAATCAGCTTATGTTACAACGTAAATAACAACGAAGCGCGGACCCATTTCCGCCTTTCAGCGCGGCTTGAATGTCATTAAAATATAACTAATGTTGTCTAACTGTTGCGCGCAGCCAGGGTTTTAAAATATGACTAATAATCTCTAACTCCTTTGCGTATCTAGAATGTCAAGAGTGGTGATTCCTTCATAAGCAACGTGAACTCCTAAAAAAAACAATCCGCCACTGTGGCTTACGGCGTTAATGCTGTTGTGTCTTAACCAGACGAAGCGGGTTCGCGTCCCACCTGGGACAATGTTTTTTTTTACGTTTGTCTTTTATTGGAGTAAATAAAAAGGAGTTTTGTTAAGCATTTTACCAAACAAACTCCTTTTTATTTACTCCAATAAAAGACAAACGTAAAAAAAAACATTGTCCCAGGTGGGACGCGAACCCGCTTCGTCTGGTTAAGACACAACAGCATTAACCCCGTAAGCCACAGCGGCGGATTGTTTTTTTTAGGAGTTCACGTTGCTTATGAAGGAATCACCACTCTTGACATTCTAGATACGCAAAGGAGTTAGAGATTATTAGTCATATTTTAAAACCCTGGCTGCGCGCAACAGTTAGACAATATTAGTTATATTTTAATGACATTCAGGTCGCGCTGAAAGGCGGAAATGGGTGCGCGCTTCGTTGTTATTTACGTTGTAACATAAGCTGATTTGTGATCAGTTATTAACAAAAATTAAACTCAGAAACACTAATATATATATATCCAGCTAACAATTTTTTTTAGCGGAGTCTCCTCTCTTAAAACACGAACACTCCACCCACGTGAAGAGAGCACCCCACCCACTTCCAGAGAACTGCCCACCCACTTCAAGGCGGCTCTGCGGCAAATGCGTAATGAACGCGGGTGGCCCAGAGCCACCCAGGGGCGGCCCGGGGCATTGAGGGCTGGCCAATGCGAAAACGGCTAAAGTGGATGCTCGCAGGACATGTCCGTGCAAAGCTCAATTTTTACGGCCACGTTCACATACTCAATGTCGCACAATAAACTGCCCGGTGGCGGTGACGGACAATTTTATATACGACACCAATGTATTAAATTCTCCTTCTTCATCCCTGACTGGTTTAATGGCCTTTTGTTTGTTAGACTGGTTGGTCTACTTAAGTTGTTTACTTCTTGGTGGGGGGAAACAGTTTGCTGGAAGTCCTCTAACTGATGAAGCCCTCCAGATAGAGGGTGAAACGTTTCTATAAAAAAGAAACTGTCCAGATGACCCCACTGAGAATTATTGGATTTGGTACCTGGATGACTGAGCATGAACTTTCTCGCCTTTTTTTCTTTTTTTTTTCCAAGAGGCAAGCAACCTCTTCCTCCTCCTCTCCATTGACGCCATGACTGACATGGTGAGAAATGAAGGAATTTGTCATGAGCGAATTAAAATCTGGTCCAGCATGGTGTGGAGGGTCTGGAGATTTCCTAGTGGGCTGCCGCTGGTCTGATGTGTGGGCTGCAGGGCCAGTGCTCCCTGATTTATATACCTGTATACATTTTTAGAACTTTATATTAACAATATATAAACACAGAACACTGCTGTGGTTGCCAGCTCTCTGTTTTTCTTTATCTTTTTTGACCCGTCAATCAATCCAGTAAGCGTGTCAGCAAATGACCAATCGACAACCTCAATTTGTCCCGAAAGTAAACGCCACTTGTCTGTGCAGCCGCTCCTGATGGAAGTCTCAACCCTTTGCGGACAGTTTCCTTGCAGCTGGCAGGACGCATGAGTAGACTGGAGCCTTAAGGTTTCTGAGAGTTAACTTCGGTGGTGGTGGTGGTGGGGGGGGGGGTGTCAGACATCTATCGGAGGAACCAGCTGCAGCAGAATGGCAGTGAACACCATACCATACCATACCATTTTATTTATAAAGCACTTTAAACAAGAACAAGTCCACACCAAAGTGCTGGACAAACAAACAAGCAACAGGCACCACAGACAATGAAGTACAACACGAAAAACATAAAAACATTGCAGATCAAAATAAAATGATCAAAACACCAATCAACGGGTGTTGAAGGCAACAGAATAGTAGTGAGTTTTTAACCTGGACTTGAAAACTGAGAGGGAGGGGGCCTGTTTGATGAGCAGCGGTAACACCAACTGAAGTTCTGTTGGTGCCTTGGTCCAAATCTGTCATCATGTTGTGCTGGGTCTCCTGCTGGAGTCCAGCATCGGTGTTGTTAGATATACAGTAATCAGCCTTTTACACCACCCCTCCCCCACAGCCCACCTCACGACAGCATTCATAATAGTTTGGATCAAACTGCCATAACTTTACAATATTTATGTTCATTCATTCATTCAACCTTTATTTAGACAGGTTAATCCCACTGAGCCCCGGGGACTCATTTACAAGATAGACCTGTATTTCCTACCTGGCAACCCATAGAAACAGACTCGTGTAAACGTGCTTTCAATGTGGATTCCCATCAACAAACATTAAGACTTTAATGTTCCACCGACTGTTGACATGTGAACAGGACTTGAGTGAACTGGACCTAGGTGGGCCTTCTCTCTCGGAGCCCATCCCCCAGCTCTTGTTACCCCCTCCACCCCCCAATGAGTTTTGGATGGGGGGAGAGGGAGGAGGCGATTATGTGAGCGTGAGACTCGTAAAAGGCCTGCCATGGTCTTTCTCTGTGTGACGGATAGCTTTGGGCGGGAGTGGGGGGGGTGGGGGGAAGCAGACCTGTTTAGCATGAGAAGAGAAAGCATAGAGGGAACAATGAGGTTCTATTGAACTGGACCCATCAGCCAAAACCACCTCCTGCACCAGAACTCTTCCTCCCACCCTTCATCCATTCCGTCATCATTTCAATCCTTCTCCTCCTTTCCCGTTGTTTGTCTTCTTCTCTGGCCAACNACACACACACACACACAGATTTCCCCTCCTCTCTATGAAACTGCTGCGATCACTTCAGTCCACTTGTTTTTCTCAGTGAGGACCAGACACAGGTTACACCCCCCACCCCACCACACACACACAGATTAACAATACTCTAGCTGTGTTTCCATCCATTTTCATTTCGAATTTTGAGCTAATTTTTTAAATCTCGCAAATATGTAAATACAAATTAATGCGAAGCAGAAGTGTTTCCATCTGCTGGCTTGTAGCGCATCTACCAAGCCACGCACAGCGTCATTACGTCAGACGTCAGCGTCATTACGTCAGACGTCAGCACTGCGCATGTCTACAGTAAACAGGAAGTAGCGGTTGAAAACAGAACCCGGCCACACATCTCGTCAAAATGGAGAGAATATTTCAGGTACGTGTTGCTATCGGGCGAGTTGTATTTATTCTGTCATGCCAACTAGTTTTAGCGATGTTACATGTTGTCCGGAGCGGAAACAGCTGATCAGTCACGTGACGTGAATGTTCGCTTCGGCAGCACGAGTCGGCAAATGTGTTTCCATCTGTCGTTTTGCGCATCTGCTCATTTTCGAAGATCCCAAAAACCACCTCAAGCGAGCGTATAAACTTTTTGGCGAACTTGAGAAAGTAAATACGGATTTTGCCGTTTCCATTAAGCTTTTCTGCTGCGATACTTCAAAATGCGCACCTAGAAACCTTGATGGAAACACGGCTACTGATTTGTTTAGCAGAAAATATGCAGGACTAACATTTGACTCGTTAAATATACTAAGACCCACAACAACAGCAAAAGCAGCAACAACAACCAGCAACAGCAGAAGCAGCAGCAAGAACCAAGAAGGGTTTGATGGGAAAGTTTTACCTCCAAATCCTACATATGTCACTTTCACTACTTTTTGTCTGTCTAAACAGGTCTCACTTTTAAATGAGTCTTCAGAGTTAAGCCCCCAATATAGCTCTGCGTACGTCTTTACGCAGAGGTTCAAGCGTACCCCCGCAGGGCATGTACGTGCAAAGCTCAAATTTTATCTCGCACAATAAACTGCGTGGCGCCAGACTGTTTTGTATGCGACACTAAGGAGGCAATGTGTTCAACATAACGGTGCTTCTTCCAGCTATTTAACAGTTAAAAATGGTGTACCACAAGGCTCAGTTTTAGGACCAACTCTCTTTACAATCTACATAGCTAATGTAGGTCACTGCATCCCTGATGCATCCTTACATTTCTATGCTGATGATACAGTTGTTTATTGCCGAGCTAAAACAGTAGCTAAGGCTTTCCAGTTACTACAATCCGCTTTTGACATCATCCAGTCAGATTTGTTCCGTCTCAAACTTGTCCTAAATGCTGATAAAACAAAAGGGATGTTTTTTTCAAATAGGAAGGCGGTTCCAGCAGATCCTCCTCTGATTTTATCTTCAAATGGTGTCCCTATTGAGTTTGTTGATTCCTATAAATATCTGGGTATCCTGATCGATTCACATCTCTCTTTTAAACTCCACGTGGAAAACCTAGTGAAGAAACTGAAAGTTAAACTGGGTTTCTTTTTCAGAAACAGATCATGTCTATCACTGAATGTTAGGAAACGCCTTGTATCTGTGACTTTCCTTCCCTCCATTGATTACGGTGACATTCTCTACATGAATGCTCCTACAAGCACCCTGCGGATGTTGGATGTTGTCTATCATGGTGCACTAAGATTCATAACTGGTTGTGATTATCGTACCCACCACTGCACCCTGTATTCACTGGTTAACTGGACATCATTAACCTCACGCAGACTCTTCCACTGGTACATTTTCATCTTTAAATCACTTCTTGGTCTGCTGCCCTCATACATCTCCTCCTACATGTCTTTGCGTGAGTGCAGCTACAGTGTGCGCTCTCAGGACATGATTACCTGCAGTGTTCCGTCAGTGAGGACTGAACTTGGAAAAAGGGCCTTCTCCTACTCCGCTCCTGCTTCATGGAATATCTTACAAAAAGATCTGAAGCTCTCGACCTTGACTTCTCTAAATGGTTTTCAGAATCTGTTGGAATCCTGGCAAAAACCAATGCAGATTTGTTCCTGTCTTTGATTTTATACGTCTACCTTATAATGTTTTGCTAGTTTTTTGATACTTTGTTAAAAAAAAAGAAAAAAAAATCTTTTGTTTTTTTCTCTCTTTTTGTTTTCTATTGTTTATTGTTTAATGAAATTCTACCCTTGCTGTTCATTGTTCTTTAGTTTTAGCAGGTCGCTTTCGTAAATGAGCCCATGAGGTTCAAAAGATTTACCTGACTAAATAAAGGTTGAATGAATGAATGAATTAAATTCCACCTTCTTCATTCCTGATCTTGCCTTTTCTTTTGTTTTTTTGCCTAAAGGAAAGTGATCGCTTCCTCCTCCGTTGACTCCATGACTGAAATGATGAGAAATTAACGAATTTGTCACGAGCAAATTAAACTCAGGTCCAGCGTGGCTGCGGTAGGGTCTGGAGATTTCCTGGTGTGCTGGTCTGATGTGTGGGCTGCAGGACCAGCGCTCCCTGTTTTTAAATATATATTTTTTAGAACTTTTATTAACATATAAACACAGAACACTGCTGCGGCTGGAACTGCTAGCTCTCGCCTTTTTTTCCCGACCTGTCAATCAATTCAGTAGGCGTGTCAGCAAATGACCAATCAGCGACCTCAATTTGTCCCGTAGGATAATGCTCCTTGTCTGGAGCAGCGCTGCAGCTGCTCAAATGACGTCAAGAATTTGTTGCGAAAACGCGAGAATGTACGCGAGGATGTATGCTGGGGTATAGGGCTGAACTCTCTACGGACACGCATACTGACATACGCAGAGCTATACTGGGGAGTTTTGAGTCAGAAGCCGTGTTTCCATCAAGGTTTCTAGATGCGCATTTTGAAGCATCACATCAGAAAAGCTAAATGGAAACGGCATAATTCGAGTTAACTTCCTCTAATTCGCTCAAAAGTTGATACGCTCGCTTGAGGTGGTTTTTGGGGGTTTCGAAACAGAGCTGATGCGCAAAACGACAGATGGAAACAGATTTGCCGACTCAGTTCTGCCGTAGCGAACATTCACGTCACGTGACTGATCAGCTGTTTCCGCTCCGGACAACATGTAACATCGCTAAAACTAGTTGGCATGACAGAATAAATACAACTTGCCCGATAGCAACACGTACCTGAAATATTCTCTCCATTTTGACGAGATGTGTGGCCGGGTTCTGTTTTCAACCGCTACTTCCTGTTTACTGTAGACATGCGTAGTGCTGACGTCTGACGTAATGACGCTGACGTCTGACGTAATGACGCTGTGCGTGGCCCGGTAGATGCGATTCAAGCCAGTTGATGGAAACACTTCTGATCCGCATTAAGTTGTATTTACATTTTTGCGAGATTTCAAAAATTAGCTCAAAATTCGAAATGAAAATAGATGGAAACACAGTTAGTGTCAGTCAGAGTCAGAGTTCCTTTATTGGCATTCGCACCACATGTGGTACATGTGGTGGAACGAAATGTACACAGGGTCCCAATTATATCCAACAATAAAATGTAAAAGAAATAAGATCTAAGATATGAACTAATAAAAAATATCAAGTAAAAATACACTAAGCACTAGTAGCATAAAAACATTACGTCACACAGCAGCACTAGCATGAGTCTGTGTGAGCAGATGAGCATGAATGAACACTGCAACATGAAACAGATCAGCAGCAAAATGATGTAATTTTTTTCACAGTGATTTTTCTAGTTATATATTCATGAGTCTAACAGCCTCAGGGTAGAAGCTGTTCCTCAGTCTAGTCTACACTTAATGCTCCTTAACCTCCTTCCTGAGGGGAGCGGGGCAAAGAGTTTATGTGCTGGGTAAGTGAGTAGGGTCCTTCATGATGCAGGCGGCCCTCTTCCTGCATCTGAAGGTGTAGATGTCTGTGATGGTGGGGAGACTGACCAACAGATTTCTGTGCAACCTTCACCCAGGGCTGCCAACTTTTCAAAAAGCCAAAGAGTGAGAATCTTGTTTTTGTGTGTGTGTGGGGGGGGTTGCGGCAGCGCGGCAACAGGGTTTGATTGTGCTGGTGAGCTTCACCTGCCCTCATCCTGTTGGCTACATCCTACAATAGAAATTGACTGAAAATGACTCCCTACACTCTACTTTATAGATCTGTGTCAGATTGAAAGACTATTTGATGTTTGAATATGTATGGAGGACCAAAACTGACATAATTAGAAATAAAAAGTAAAAAGAAATATATTAATGGACGAATAAATAACTAAAACATATAAAAACCAATAAATAACTTAAAATGCACCAATTTAATAAAAAAGGAAACCTTTCCTGGATCAGCTCTTCTCCTATTGGTCAACAGACAGGATAAAGCAGGATCCACGTGCAGATGTCTGTGCTGCCTCAGTTTAGTTTAAGGTTTAGTTTAAAACAAAAGCACAGGTGTTTTCCTGTTTGTTTTGTTTTAAACTAAACTTTAAAACTTTAAGTTCATATATTCATTTAATGGTCTATTTATATATTTCTGCTTTTATTTCTAATAATGTCAGTAAGTCCTCCATAAATGTTAGTATTTACCACCTTTTTGACTGTGTTTTAAAGCTCCACTGACATCATCTTTTAACTTTCCATAAAATGGCACAACATATATATATATTAAGATTGACCCCTGATCGTTTCTGCTAAAACAATGTTAAATTAATTAGAATTCCTCTCGAAAATAGTTTAAAATTAGCGCCGTTTTTTTAACACGATAAATAGGGATTTCGCCGTCGCAGGATGATGACGTCATAACAAGAATTTTCTCTACTGCGCAGCTTGAAAACAATGGAGGAGCTACAAACTCGATCCGTCCAATTTAGCCATTTAAAAGTTAATATTTTAGCGGATTGTCTGCAGAGAAGCCAAAGTTATTTCCAGTAAACAGCAGGTTATAATTTTTTTTCAGCTCCTGCTGGTTTTTGGAGACTTTTCACTTCAGGACGTGAGCAGCTCTGTGAGGACTTACAGCATAGTTTCCACAGCAC
>JBBPBX010075072.1:0-12419 GCA_038048925.1 Garcialebias charrua | reverse complement strand
TGTGAGGGTGTTCATGGACACAATGCTGCTTTGAGGTGAATGATGTGAACATGCTGAATGACGTACTTGCTGCATTATGCTCATTATTCAGTTCAAAGCAAGAAATTACTTCATCCACCTTGAAGCAAAGGCCACATGACCATTTGGAAAAGGTGTCAGTCTGGTTGAAATAGTCATTCATAAACTTCTAATGTTACAGACATTTGCTGTTCTGACGAAGCTTTTGTGGGTGTGGCTGCCTGCAACACAGAGCACCAACGTTTTTTAATCCCTTGTTGTAGAGCAAAGAGGGGAAACTGGAAATACCCTCCATCTGTCTCTCCATCTGTCCCTCGTCCCTCCATGCATGTTGTTAGCATGATAACTTAAACAAAGAAAACCAACTTCCAATTTGGTGTGTGGCTGCATCTAGGCGTAAAAAAAAAGTTCCTTTTAAAAATTGGGTTGCCACCATAAACGTCTGTCCATATTGCGAGCAAGACAACTTGAAAAATAAGTCAAGTACCAACTTACATTTTGGTGCATCACACAGGGGTGTTTCTATAATCTGATCGTCAGGGGGTGCTGAGCCTAATGATGGGTTTGACGACAATGAAACCTTGGTGCATGCGCTGGGCAAACAAGGTGAAGTCTCGTTTCGGTGCTTATATCTCTTTAAGGGAAAACACATGACCGATACAGCTACTGTATCATTTGGTTCTGAACGTGCCAAATTGTATTTATAAGGGAGAAAATGTATCGACACGTTTGTGGGTTTTTGGCTCGTCATCGAATACCGTGGATCAACCATGGAAGAGGAAGTTTTCTCCCATGTGGGATCATTTTAATCTCATTCCTGAGAATAAGGTAAACGATTATTGCATTCTCGTTTCCACTATTGATCATTTTTCTTTCGTATTCTAATTTCTTTCTGAAGGATATTTGAATTAGTTTACATGGATTAACTTTTATTTCTGTTGTAGGTGAAATTTAGGATTTGCTCCCAGGTGCTGACTTATCGAGGTACAAATATACATCTCTGAGACGAACACACCAAGACCCCATGATTTACTACAATACTGGAAAACGCAAATATTAAATACCCTACGTTATACAAACTTGCAATGACATTTCTATGTACGATCATCCGTGATAATGCTCTGAAATATCACAATTTAATTTTTGAGCCATATCGCCCACCTCTAGCGACCAGCGTCCAACTTTCAGTGGCTCGCTACAAGTCGGCTTCCACTTCTCCGGGGTAACGGCTCCAGCTCTGGTGTGGTTTTTCAAGATAAGAGATCATTTGAAGGAAATTCCTTCAAATGGAGCGTTTCAGCTCGAGGTCGGATTTCACAGCGAGCTTGCTGTAAAAACCTTACTGATAGAACGAAGTCATTGGCGTTTTGACTGGCGTTCAACCAGCTTTCAGGAGAAGAACATAGTTTGAGTTCCCTCGTAAACTGAAGCAAGACAGGAAGTTAGGGTTTTATGTAGAGGGCTTAACTCCTTCAAATCCACCCCACTGATTGGCTGTTCACCAAAAATAACGGAGTGACTTTGCAGGTCAGCGAGTTGAAGTCTGAAGGACAGGCAGGAAAACTGTATCGATAAACAGACAGACGGAGTCGCCAGTAAAGTGATTATTATGTCTAACTCATACACAAAGCTGAGAAGTTTCACTTAACACATACCCTGAACTGTGCCATAGTTTTAAGCACCATTGTACTGAAGAATAAACCAGCATATTAAGAGTGACAACTCATGTTAATAACAGATTATCATAAAATGACAAAAGTTATTCTGTTGATCAATTCTGAATTAAACAAAGTAACAATTAAAGAGAGCCTCTTGTGACTTATTTGTGTTCTGATTCAAACTAAACTGGAATAAAACAGTGATTTTGTCCTTCACTGTAGGTTTTCAGAGAAAAGGAGATTCACTTGAGAGCTTCAGTGAAAAGGTGAATTCAGGTGTTTTCACCGACAGTTTCAGAGACCAGGGTGTTCCATTACAGTATGCAAGGATACATAAAATGTCTCAAGTAAAGAGAGGTTTTGGTAATGTAAGGAAACAAAAAGTAGCTGCTGTTAAAAGTAAAGTAAGGCAGAACATTAAACATTGGCAAGACAATGGCTTTAAATGATGTAATTTGCTATTTCATAGGAAAACCAGAGACAATATATTATGATAAACATGAAAAAGAAAGCACTAGATAATTTTGCCACAATATGAAATTGGAAATGGTGAGTAAGGTTATCAAAACAAGCAGTAAGTCCAGTTCAGATGATCTGGCACATTTGTAAGATCTGCCAATGTATAGTAGAAATACTACACTCTGAAAACTGCTGGGTTAACAACCCAATATGTAACCCAGTGCTGGGTCAAATTTGGACCAAGCCAACGCTGGGTTGTTTTAACTCAACAGGGTTGGGTTGATGGTTTGACCAAGCAAGCTGGATTAGGGCAACTACCCAATGATTGGGTTAAATTGACCATTGTTCAAAGTTACCCAAAATTGAGTTGAAACCCAACACAAGGGTTATTTTACCACAATTTTTTTACTTTAAAATCCACTATATAAAAACTGGATTAAAAACAATCATATTACCTCAAAAGTACTTTTATTTCCAAATGATATATGTATGGCAACAGAATTCATATATGAAAGTTTCAAGGCAGACAAGTCAAGAAAGTATACAATTCATTAAAACAGCTCCCTTACGTTCATTCTTTGATTACAGCTCCAAAAATACACATTTATACACAAGAAATAATTTAATGTAAACGGTTTTACAGCAAACAAGTAAAAAAAAAAGGATTATGAGGAGGTCAATATTAATACTGACCCCTTTACCTTAATTAATTTACTTATTCAGATTGAATAGTAATTTCACGTATTCTTTTCTTTTTCAGTTTACCCAATATTTCTGTGATCTTGATGATGGATAAATAAATAAAGCCATTAAGTGACAGAGACGTTAACTTAGTTGGTATGCCAAAGACACTACCATTTATTTAAAATAAATCACTAAATTAACACCATTACACTTGATTGACATGATTTCACTTTCTTTCAATTTAATACGTCAGCACAGATAAATTCAATACAACAGACTTCAATACTGGATGTTAAACATATTTAGTCTGAGGGCTCTTTAGCTTAAAATAGTTTCCAGCATAGAATTGAGGGAAAAAGATAGGAGGAAAGATGGAGAGATGGTTTAAAGGAAATTGTCTTGAGCATGTTACCAAAGTGACACTTCTCGTCAGATTTCTGCTAAAATCCAGGTACGTTTGTAAACAGCTCTTTACCTTTCGACGACGAGTCTGATAAAGAGATGACACCAGCCTGTAAGATGCACAGTCCTTCAGGCCCAGTTATTCGAACTGGTTATTCGTTTACGTTTTCAACGTCTCCTGGGTTCCGCTTGGTCATCAGAAAATATGTCAGCTCCTGGCCTCTGACTTCAAGATAAGCTTATTCCAAGAAGGAATAAACAAAGTTTTGAGCTTACGCTCGTTCGAAGTGGATTCATAACAGCATGTTATATAATCCTTAGCTGAATGACTGTCCTTGGCGGGTGACAGGCATTCATTCAGCTCTTTGGGACGTCTTCATGTCTTGAAGCTCCCAACAGACTCAAGCCTTTCAGCAAAAGCTTAGAACTTAATACAAGATCTGAGAGGAGAGCGACTTGTTTCTTCCCCCTTGGTCCGACAGGGACGGTCGGGGAGTTCACTCGTTGTTATCAGAGTACAAGGCCACAACTAGCAGCAGAGAGAAATGTTTAGGAAAAGACAGACTCATAGACTCCAAGAGGAAAAACACTTGGATTAGCGTCTTAACACTTCTAAAACAAATCTGAAAAGCACAGTTTGACATAAAATTCAACTCTGACACCATTTCATTTGCAGAAATGACACATTGATGTTTCACATTTAAAGAATAACAGCATATAACATATATCATGAAAATGACAAAAGTTATTCTTTTGATTACATTAGAATAAAATCAAAGATAGAAATAGTCTCTTTTAGTGACTATGTTCTCAGATTACAAACTAATGGAATAATTTGTAGTAAATGTCTTGCTTTACTGAGAGGTCAGTAAAGGTCATCTTTGGAACAGTTCAAAAATACACAGGTGTATCAAAGTGGACACGGTCATGCCCACTACAGTAGAAATACTACACTCTGAAAACTGCTGGGTTAACAACCCAATATGTAACCCAGTGCTGGGTCAAATTTGGACCAAGCCTGGGTTGTTTTAACTCAACAGGGTTCGGTTGATGGTTTGACCAAGCAAGCTGGATTAGGGCAACTACCCAATGATTGGGTTAAATTGACCATTGTTCAAAGTTACCCAAAATTGAGTTGAAACCCAACACAAGGGTTATTTTACCACCATTTTTTTTACTTTAAAATCCACTATATAAAAACTGGATTAAAAACAATCATATTACCTCAAAAGTACTTTTATTTCCAAATGATATATGTATGGCAACAGAATTCATATATGAAAATTTCAAGGCAGACAAGTCAAGAAAGTATACAATTCATTAAAACAGCTCCCTTACGTTCATTCTTTGATTACAGCTCCAAAAATACACATTTATACACAAGAAATAATTTAATGTAAACGGTTTTACAGCAAACAAGTAAAAAAAAATTCTGCCATTCAACAAGTGACTGTATCAGTACTTTAGTAAAATGATAACAGGAAAAACTGTAGGTCAGAACATTTAATGATTCTTTATGAGGAACATTCACCCTTCCATTGCAGCTAACTGGGCCCTCATTTATTTTATTAGATTTGATTCATGTCCAGGGATTCCATAGATAACAATGTGAAGAAAATCCCAAACTGGGCACATGACTTTGTTTAGTTTACATCAAAGACACACAAAAAAACTTTAAAACAGCCATCAACAGCAGCACCCACAAGAAATGGATGCTCCATAGCAGTTCCATTTATGATAACAAAAGCTTGGGAACAACATTGCCTGTCCCCAAGCTTGAGTACGTACAGATACTCTGTTGCTACATCTTCAAGATCCTCCACCATGTGTGTCCCAACCTGATGGAGGGAAAAGACATAAAGCAAGCCATTAGTGATTTAAAACATAAAGATGAACATTTCCCATTAATAATTTTCTACTGATTCTTGTTTGATACAAAACCTCACTATTGTACGGAAGCGTATTGCATTCAACCATGAATTTTTTTTTTGGAGCTTATGTAGTAAAAACGTGATAATTATGTAGTAAAAACGTGATAATTATGTAGTTAAAACGTGATACTAAGTACAGTAGTAATAACGTGATACTATGTAGTAAAAACGTGATAATTATGTAGTAAAAACGTGATACTATGTCGTGAAAACGTGATACTATGTAGTGAAAACGTGATAATTATGTAGTAAAAACGTGATAAATATGTAGTGAAAACGTGATACCAATTCGGGAAGGGCGTTCACTTTAAATACAGAAGACCTGCAGATTTTTATGTGCTCCAGATGGTGCAATGGATAACCCCACTACTTTCCACTCAAACGACCCAGGTTCGAATCCGACCTGGTCTGACTGGTTTTTTTTTCTTCCTTTGGATGAATTATTAAAGGGGATCACACATGCAAAATTCACTTTTTAATGTTTTTTTACTAAACTTTGGGTATTTACTTCATAAAAAAACAGTCCTTGTGCCAAAAAAATGCACCCAGTGGTTTATTTACTCTAAGTAGATTTATTTTACTGTGATGAAAACGGTTCGTTTTTGAAATAAAATGGAAGTCAATCGCGCCTGTGACGTCACAGGCGCGAGGACAACCCACCTCAAACCTGAGTCCAGCCCCTCACCTGGTTAGGCTCAACCCACTTCTGTATTAAACACATGACTGTTGTTTTTCATGATTTCATCTCATCTTTTGTTTATATGTTATTAATTTCATGTGTACAGCACTTTGTTGCAGCTGTGGTTTTTTAAATGGCTTTATAAATAAAGTATAATTGTTATTTTTATGTTTTTTAGTTCAATTTTTAGTGTATTTGCGATCTCTCCCAACGCGCCGCCGGCAAAAATTAAACGAGCATACCCCCGGCGTAGAGACCGGTTGCGACGGGACCCTCTTCTGGCGCCATGGAGCGGAGCTTCAACTGTACAGCCTTGCTGCAGCCTCGCAGCAGCCTCGCAGCAGTGAGGACCTTCCCCTTACGGATTAATTTACGGGAGACACTTGGTGAACTTTGTGTTGTCTTGACTGGAACAGCGATAACGCCCAAAGTCTCCGAGCGGAGCTGGCGAAAACCGGAAGAGGAACAAGCTAACATTAGCTTCGGATTCGGGTGGTCTAATGCTAAAAGGAGCAGCAAACTGCGGCGCGCTCAGACGGGTTTCGGTAAGTTATCTTAAGCTAGCACTAACAGTAAGTCAAATGAGTAATAAAAAAAGAGCTAATTTTAAAACAACAACACATTACAGATACTGGCTGTTACGAGGGCGTAAACAGATCTTTGAAGGGCGTGGACTTCAGAACTTCTATCAGAAACCGGTCGTTCAAAACGAAAGTTAAAACTGGCAGAATTAAAAAGGGTATAATTGATTATCTAAGAATTATTTTGTGCATTAAATTGAAGGAATAGGGTCTAGATAGCACACAGAAATAACATAAAAATTTAAAAAATGCATCTGAGGTCCCCTTTAATATGAATGAATTATTTATATAATAATATTTATGCTGAAAATACTTTGCATATTTTGTATGATGTAGAAACGTACTCCTCCACATGGTAGCAGTAGTAGGCTTTTTTCCTACAACCGGCAAAAAGAGTAAGAACAAGTTCGCCCATGCTGTTTTTAGCCTGCATGCTAACATGTAATGGCTACGCTCTACCAGTAACTGTGTCATTGCTGGATCCAGCAATCACAATCAGCGGATTGAAGGTGCTAAAACGTGATGTAGTTAAAATGCTATACTAATTCAGGAGGAGCATTTCCTTTAAATATAGTAGACATGCAGCCTTCCTTGTATGTCAGATAGGACAATGGTTAACGCCACTACCTTTCATGCAGATGGGCAAATAGGATTTTAACCTGCAACCTGCCTTGATTAGAAGAGGAACACACAAAGTGTAATCTAGTCCACCACCACAACATCTACTCGTCCCAAAAACTGGAGACAAGAAGGAGAAGTTGAACTAAAGTAAGAGCTGGTGCTCTAAACCCTCCAGCTGCCCTGAGCCAACACCACCCAAGGGCAACTGGAGGGTGAAGCAGAGGTCATCTGTCCAAGTCCAACAGCAAGAAGCCCCAAAGTCATGAAGATGGACACACACTTCCTGTGTGGACCTAAGAGGATGAAGAGGACCTTCATCAGATCCTCCATGAAGTTCCAAACTCCTCGTCTCCTGGTTCTGAACCGTGAAACAGACTCTTGAAGTCACACCAAGACAAAGGTGTCGTTCCTTCAGCCTCCACGTTTCTTCAGTCCAGCTTGTTCTCTTCAACACGCTCTCTCCTCATGGCCTGAAACTTCTCACAGTTACAGCTCCTTCCAGCTGCTGCAGCTGTGAGGGAGGTTCTGAGAACAGGCCCGCTGGACACAGGTGGAGCTCCACAGGGTCTGGTTGGGTCCAGTCCTGTAGGTGAGGAGGCTCTGAGGTTTTATTGTTCAAACATCAGAACAATCTTTAATAAAGTGAAGTTGGTGTGAAATCTCCTCAGATTCAATCATGTCACTCAGTTTCTTCAGGATCTCTTCTCACCTGAACCTGAAAGTTGAAGAATTCAAAGTGAAAGAATTCAACAAGAGCCTCAACAGTCTTCTACTCTCCATCATGTTCAGCCTCTGGATTGAGACGTTTCAAACTGAAAAGTTCATTTCCTTTGGCTTCCAATGATTTTAGCAGCTCAAGTCTTTTTTCATTGACTCCTTTAAGAATAGATTTGGACTTGTTCTTAAATGTTGTGTTTGAACACCTTCACTTTGTTGTTTTATGGATGTTATTTTGGAGTTTGTTGTTCAGCACATTGGTCAACTCTTGTTGTTTAAATCTGCTTTATTAATAAAGTTGATCTCATTTGATTCATGGATCAGCCTGTATTCTATATTTATACAACATGTAATGATGTTACACAACTATTTGATGTTTTTTCTAAGAGAATGGCTGAACTTTAGGACTTGATGACAGTTTTTCTACCTGATTGTTGTTTATTTGATGAAGAAATGTGATTTGATGTCTCTGTGATTTAAATGTGTCTGGAATGACAAAAAGAAAAAAGAACTTGAACAAGTTTCTGTCCACAGTCACACTGACTAAAGCTGACATTAAAGCTGGTCAAACTTTGCTCGGCGGCTCCTCTCATCACTCCGTCCTGGAGTTTATTGCTGAAGGCTGTTTTTGTCCAAGTGGACAAATGTCTGAGCCTGAAGACCAAGGAGACAGCAGCTGTTCAGATCCTGAAGAAGGATCCAGATGTTTCCAGGACTCTGATAAAGAGGTTGATCCCAGACGTGTGTTCATGAAGATTCAACACTTTTCTTTCTGCTCTGCTTGAAGATGCACCACAAGCTGCTCATCTTTCATTACATCATCTAGTTTGTGTCCTCGTCTTGTTTTCCAGATGTTCCTGATGAACATGATCAGTGTCCTGAACACAGAGCCTGTAACCTGGTCCAGTTCTAGGACTGGTTCCAGTACATGGGGCAGACCTGTCTCACCTTTGAGGTGCTGGACAGGACTCTCTCTGACCTGTTGCATGAGGCAAACTGGATGCTGCTGAACACAGATGTGATCTGCCACACACACATCTGCACAGCAGCTGTTTCTTCTAATGCACAACTGATATATATTGATCTATAGTTCTGGATCAACTCCTCACAGCTGTGCTTTGAAACACTTTATTTGAAAATAAAACGTTTTAAAGTAGAAATATGAATGTTCATTTTATTGATTTGTATATTTTTATGAATATATCTTAAAAGTGTCCGACACCTGAGAAGATGAACCCAATATTTAAGAAAAAATACCACATTTGAAATTAAAAGAGTAAACTTTATTATTTTAGAATATGTCTAAATAAAAGTGTCTTTCAGAAGATTTCCTATTAAAAATCTATTTGATTGGATCCTGAGTTTCAGTGATTTGAAAAGTTTAAATCACAATTCTTTGATTAAATACTAATCCTTCTTAAACTACATCAGATGGGTCCAAATTCAGTGAAATATTGACAAGTTGCCATGGGAACACAGAAACTGAAAGATGTAGAGCTGAAGAGCAACTCAGTTCGAGCTCTTATTTTGAAGAGCAGCAGCTAACGGAAGTGATGTTCTCCCAGCACCGGAAGTTGCTCGGCTTTGACGTCAGTGTTTGTTGTTGTGCTCCGTAGCTACGAGCTAAAGGCCTTTTCTCTCGACTGCTGCTCAAATGAGTTGAAGTGAACGTTACATTGAGCTGTAACATCTGTAAATGTTGCTGACCGGAAGTTAACAGATGTGGAGACAGCGGCTCAAACAGCTGGAAGCAGAGGAAGAAGAAAAGTCTGAGGATTTTGGAAGTAGAGCTGCAGCTCAGGAACAAACGAAGCAAGACACATGTTGTTTTCAGTCCCAACCATCAACTGCATCTTTTAGGTTTGTGTCTTTATTCTTTCTCTCGAGTGACTTTGTTACAAGTTAGTAGCAGTTTTCTGGAAGATAAAGGAGTTAGTTCTTACTCTCTGTGCTGATCCGAAACAAACAAAGAGTGAACGACTCAAGTGAACCGAGTTACTTTAGTGACTCATTAGACTGAACCAGATCCTTAAAGTCCATGACCCACCATGTTTTCAAATTGCATCGCCATTAATATTTATTAGTTTATTTAAAAATAATACAGGAGCGTTTATTTATATTGTAGAGAAATAACGCTAAATGTGTTATTTCATGATTTATAGCAGATTTTAGCAGAAGCTCCGGGAAGATCTGCCCCTCTCCAAATATGGGCATTCACATCACTAAAGTGACGCCTTGGAGTTACAGGCGAGTTATAATAAGCCTTCATCAACTTCCATGACCGCTGCTCTAAGAGAGGAAAAAAAAAAGAGAAGCGGTCGCTCACTGATGTCTGTCATATTCTGAGCAGCATCCACGTAGACATACTGTACTAGTTTAATTCGCTTGATCGCGACAAATTCATTAATTTCCGCATCGGCTTTTTATTCTCTCCCCTGACCAGACAGGTCGCGAGTACAGAAAGGCAGCCGAGCGCGCGGGCTCCCCGTGCTCTCCCGTGCTTCCCCGTGCTCCAGCAACAAGGCTGGGACAGAACCGAGCCCCGGCACGAACTTCAAAGCTGACCAGCGGAACGGGGAGCCAGGGAGAAGACGGGAGAAGCCGCGCGGCTCGCTCCTCTCTGGGCAGAGGAGAGGAGAGCAGCCAGCAACAGTCGCAGCGGTGTTATATCTTATTAAAAAGGTCTATAAAATAAATAAAAAATAAAAACAGAGCACTGGTCCAGCTGTACACAAAAATGCACCAGGAAATATGCAGTTTTACTCTCACTCTCATAAACCTCCATGGAAACTCATCCCTTCCTTCTGGGTGGAGACGTGACAAAAGTCACTCCACACTTCGACACTTTTCGGCCGCGTTTCCGGATTCATTCGGGACTCGTTTTTTTTTTTTTTTTTTTTAACCCTCGCCTGGCCCAAATGCAAAAATGAAAATAGACGAAATATTCTACTACAGTAATAGTTCAATATGGTGAATTGTTACTGTCATGGTGGGTGTTGTCCTTTAAAGTGAACCGAGTTACTTTAGTGATTCATTAGATTGAACCAGATCCATAAAGTGAACCGGGTTACTTTAGTGATTCATTAGATTGAACCAGATCCATAAAGTGAACCGGGTTACTTTAGTGATTCATTAGACTGAACCAGATCCATAAAGTGAACCGGGTTACTTTAGTGACTCATTAGACTGACCCAGATCCATAAAGTGAACCGGGTTACTTTAGTGACTCATTAGACTGAACCAGATCCATAAAGTGAACCGGGTTACTTTAGTGATTCATTAGACTGAACCAGATCCATAAAGTGAACCGGGTTACTTTAGTGATTCATTAGACTGAACCAGATCCATAAAGTGAACCGGGTTACTTTAGTGATTCATTAGACTGAACCAGATCCATAAAGTGAACCGGGTTACTTTAGTGACTCATTAGACTGACCCAGATTCATAAAGTGAACCAGGTTACTTTAGTGATTCATTAGATTGAACCAGATCCATAAAGTGAACCGGGTTACTTTAGTGATTCATTAGATTGAACCAGATCCATGAAGTGAACCAGGTTACTTTAGTGATTCATTAGACTAACCCAGATCCATAAAGTGAACCGGTTTATTTTAGTGATTCATTAGATTGAACCAGATCCATAAAGTGAACCGGGTTACTTTAGTGATTCATTAGACTGAACCAGATCCTTAAAGTCCATGACCCACCATGTTTTCAAATTGCATCGCCATTAATATTTATTAGTTTATTTAAAAATAATACAGGAGCGTTTATTTATATTGTAGAGAAATAACGCTAAATGTGTTATTTCATGATTTATAGCAGATTTTAGCAGAAGCTCCGGGAAGATCTGCCCCTCTCCAAATATGGGCATTCACATCACTAAAGTGACGCCTTGGAGTTACAGGCGAGTTATAATAAGCCTTCATCAACTTCCATGACCGCTGCTCTAAGAGAGGAAAAAAAAAAGAGAAGCGGTCGCTCACTGATGTCTGTCATATTCTGAGCAGCATCCACGTAGACATACTGTACTAGTTTAATTCGCTTGATCGCGACAAATTCATTAATTTCCGCATCGGCTTTTTATTCTCTCCCCTGACCAGACAGGTCGCGAGTACAGAAAGGCAGCCGAGCGCGCGGGCTCCCCGTGCTCTCCCGTGCTTCCCCGTGCTCCAGCAACAAGGCTGGGACAGAACCGAGCCCCGGCACGAACTTCAAAGCTGACCAGCGGAACGGGGAGCCAGGGAGAAGACGGGAGAAGCCGCGCGGCTCGCTCCTCTCTGGGCAGAGGAGAGGAGAGCAGCCAGCAACAGTCGCAGCGGTGTTATATCTTATTAAAAAGGTCTATAAAATAAATAAAAAATAAAAACAGAGCACTGGTCCAGCTGTACACAAAAATGCACCAGGAAATATGCAGTTTTACTCTCACTCTCATAAACCTCCATGGAAACTCATCCCTTCCTTCTGGGTGGAGACGTGACAAAAGTCACTCCACACTTCGACACTTTTCGGCCGCGTTTCCGGATTCATTCGGGACTCGTTTTTTTTTTTTTTTTTTTTTAACCCTCGCCTGGCCCAAATGCAAAAATGAAAATAGACGAAATATTCTACTACAGTAATAGTTCAATATGGTGAATTGTTACTGTCATGGTGGGTGTTGTCCTTTAAG
>JBBPBX010075071.1:0-10909 GCA_038048925.1 Garcialebias charrua | reverse complement strand
GTTAAAGAAAGCAGACCACTAATGTTCCCTGTTGCTGAAGAATTTGAATATTGAATGTTTGTAGTTTTTAAGATGTGATTTCTGGACTGGAACTGAACAGGGAATGGAAGTGAACCTTAATGTTTTTGGTGGATATTAAAGTGATTAATTTAAGTGATTGTTTGTTTAAAGTTATTTTATATATTCTTAAATAAGAGGGTTACCTCTATATAATATTTATTTTCTTCTTGCAGCACACTTTTCATTCAATGTTTTCTTTTTGATAAATTTGTTTTGTCTCTTATAAATGAAAGAATGAATTAAATAAAATATTAAATAGTTCTACATCTGCTAAGTTCATGCTCACGTCTCTACCCCTTTATGACAACGTTTTTGCTCACTCCTGCCAGTTTCTTCCACCTCCTGACTCCTCCATCCAGCAGCTAATAATTAAAACTGTTCTTGTTTTTCACTCCCGTGTCTGGCTTTTATTCAACCCAAAACCCGCTCCTGAAAGGTTTTCATGAAATGTTGAAGAAAATGGAGAAACTAAACAGCCCATCCACAGAAGAATGTCCCAACACAGGAGAGCCTCCTCCTCTGGACAAAACTCAGCTGTTCACCTCCACCTCACGGACAAGGGTCACTCTTTTGAGGACCAGAATGTACATATTTTGGACCGAGAGCACAGGTGGTTTGAGAGGGGGGTGAAGGAAGCGATTTATGTAAAAAGAGAGAAACCATCGTTAAACAGAGGAGGAGGTCTAATGGTGCATTCACACCTAACAGCGTTTCAACGGCAGGAGCGTCCAGCTTACATGCAAAGTCAATGGGGGACGCGCTTCCAGCCGCGTCTTGGCGTCGGGCGTCACGTCACGTGCGTGTTGAGCGTGATGGCAAGCGTTTTTCCGTGCACGTGAACCCGCGTCAGCCTCCAAAGCACACGTTGATTTTTTTTTTTTTATAATTATTTTTATTAGGGTTGAACTTATTATGGACACATGTCAATATCATGAGTACAATACTGACAAAACATTGCACAAAGATGAAAATTACAGTTTCAACCCTCTTTTTATATTATCCCCCAAAAAGAAAAAAAAAATAAAAAAAAAAATAATAATAAATAATAATAATAATAACAATTAAAACAAAAACAAAAAGAAAACACGACAACCCCCCTCCCCCCCCAATCTCAACTCGAAGTCAAACTCATATTACATACAACAGAAATGGCTACTAATATTGATATTTAAACCAAAACACAACGGCGGGCACCTTCAGTTAGGCAGAACTTTCAAGTTTGAAAAATAGGAAAGAAAACATTGCCATTTTTGGTAAAACTTTTGTGTGGACCCTCTCAGGGTGTATTTGATTTTTTCGAGCTTTAAAAAGAACAACACATCTTTCACCCAGAGGGATGTTGAGGGACATTTATCTGACTTCCAGTGTAAAAGTAAAATACGTCTAGCCAATAAAGATGTAAAAGCAATAATTTCCCTTTGAGCAGATGTTAACCCTAACGTGGGGCTGGAGATACCAAATATGGCAACAAGTGGACAAGGTTGCAAATTCACTTTCAGAATAGAAGATGTAATTGAAAAGTAGTCAGACCAGAAATTATATAATTTGGGACAGAGAAAGAACATGTGGCCGAGATTGCAAGGGGTACCCTTGCATCTATCACATATGTCCACAACATCTGGATAGATATGAGAGAGCCTAGATTTGGAGAAATGAACCCTATGCACAACTTTAAATTGAATCAAACTAAGACGAGCACAAGATGAGGAAGATCGAATTCTATCAATGGCATCATCCCAAAGATCTTCGGTCAGCTGGATTCCCAACTCTTCAACCCATGCATCTCTAATTTTGACATTGGAGTCAACCCTTAGATTTAAGATAGTACTATAAATCTTTGAAATCATATCTTTCTGAAGTGGATTATATGAGACCATCTTTTCCCAAGGCCGTTCAGGGGGAACAGAAGGAAAATTTGAAAAACATTTAGAGGCAAAATTCCGAATTTGAAAGTATCGAAACAAATCTGTACCAGGTAAACTGTATTTGGCAGATAGATTTGCAAAGCTATCAAATATACCTGCTGTATATAGGTTTTTTATTTGTTTTAAACCCCTATCATACCAAACTGAAAATGTACAGTCAGAAAGTGACGGAGGGAACAAATGGTTATTTGTCAAGGGGCATGAGGGTGAAGCATCAACAAAATTGAAGCGCCTTCTAAATTGCGACCAAACTTTAAGCGTATTCAAAAGAACTTGATTGTTGGTGTATAAAGAAGGTTTTATAGGTAATGAAGAAAAAATTAAAGCAGATAAAGAAGACCCGGTACATGAAGATGCCTCCAGCTTGCACCAAGGTAAACTGGACGATTTTAACCAATAACTAATTTTTTGTATGTGTGCAGCCCAATAGTAGGATTGAAAGTCAGGCAAAGCGAGTCCACCAGTGAGTTTACATTTTTGCAATAATGTTTTACGAACCCGAGGAGGTTTCCCATTCCAGATAAAGCCACTAATCAGCCTATCCAAAGAATCAAAAAAGGTTTTTGGCATAAAAAGAGGAATGGACTGAAATAAGAAAAGAAATTTAGGTAAAATGATCATCTTGACAACATTAATCCTACCCAAAAGGGAGAGAGGAAGATTACGCCAACTCTGGAAATCAGACGTAGTTTTTGTGACAAGAGGCGAAAAATTAGCTGACGCAAGACCAGATAAAGAACGTGTCACATTTATACCAAGGTATTTAAACCCAGTGAGACTGAGTTTGAATGGAGTGTCAGAATGTTGAAGATTGCAAGCGGTAGTGTTTATAGGAAAGCATTCACTCTTTTCCAAATTCAATTTATAGCCTGAGAAGGAGCTGAAGTTATCTAAGATATGCAATACAGTGGGGACAGAAGTGGCAGGGTTGGATACGTACAGCAACAGATCATCCGCATATAAAGACAATTTATATTCTGTTCCATTTCGAAAAATCCCTGTAAATGAGGGGGCAGCGCGCAAGGCAATAGATAAAGGCTCAATTGCAAAAATGAAAAGCAAAGGCGACAACGGGCAGCCTTGGCGTGTTCCACGCCCGAGAGAAAAATAGTCAGAATATATATCATTCGTATGGACACTGGCTTTAGGAGATGCATAAAGGAGCCGAATCCAGGAAACAAAAGTATCACCAAATCCAAACTTCTTCAAAACCACAAACAAGTATTCCCACTCTACCCTGTCAAATGCTTTTTCAGCATCAAGGGAAATGACCAATTCGGGTATATCAGAAAAATGCTTTGAATAGATTATATTAAAGAGGGTGCGCGTATTATAAAATAATTGACGTCCCTTGACAAAGCCATTTTGTTCCTCAGATATAACCAAAGGGAGGACTTTCTCCAAACGAGTAGCAACCAACTTGGCTAGCACCTTTACATCTGCATTTAACAAGGATAGTGGTCTGTAAGAACCACACAAAGTTGGGTCTTTGTCCTTTTTGTGAAGTAAAACTATGGTAGCCTGAGTCAGTGTTGGAGGTAAAGTCTTGCGTTCTAAAGATTCGTTAAACATGGCCAATAATAGTGGTGCAAGTTTTACCATAAACTTTTTATAAAATTCAATGGGAAACCCATCAGGGCCAGGAGTCTTGTTTGACTGTAATGCTTTTATTGAATTTATTATTTCCATAAGGCTTAGTGAAGAATCCAAGCCCGTGGCAGTGTTAATATCAATAGTGGGAATGGAAAGACTTTGAAGAAATTCTTCCATTTCCTTCTTGTCTTTGGGAAATTCTGATGAATACAAAGAAGAATAAAATGATTTAAAAGTGTCATTGATTTTGATGGGGTCAGTCGTATTTACCTGCTGGGTATTTTGAATACTGGGTATTATACGAGAGTTGACCTGACGTCGTAGCTGATGTGCCAATAAGCGACCGGCCTTGTCGCCGTATTCATAAAATGAACCTTTACTATGCAAAAGTAAGCGCTCAGCTTCTTTGGTAGAAATTAAGTCAATCTCTGCCTGAACACCCATACGCTCTTTAAATAATTCCGGTGAGGGACTTATGGCATACTTTTGATCAATCTTAGCAATGATTGTTGCCAATTCAGTGAGCCTTGAGTTATGTCTTTTATTAGAACGAGATGTGTAGTAAATTATTTGTCCTCTGAGATAGGACTTAAGTGTTTCCCATAACAGTGAATGAGAAGTGGAGTCATTCTTATTAAATACCAGAAACTCATCGATTGCATTAGAAATAAAGTCACAGAATTCTTCATCTGCCAGTAAAAGAGAATTGAACCGCCATAAAGGGCGGCTACGTTTGTAAGAAGTTAACTGAATATCTAATAATAACGGAGCATGGTCTGATATCATTATACTCAAATAATCACAGAGGACTACACCTGGATTGAGAGCCTTGTCGATAAAAAAATAATCAATTCTGGAATAGGAGTGATGCACTTTAGAAAAGAAAGAAAATTTTTTACTGGTTGCATTTCGGGATCTCCATGGGTCAATAAGACCACTCTGGCTCGTGAAATCAGAAAATGCTTGAGCCATTAAAGATTTATTTAAATTACGGGGATTGGACCGGTCCAACTCTGGATCTATGACACAATTTAGGTCACCCCCTAAAATTAATAAATGAGAATCCAAAAACGGAAGGCTGCTCAATAATCTGTTTGCGAACTCAGCATCATCGAAATTTGGAGCATATATATTAACCAGAAGAACTTTTTTCTGCATTAGTGTTCCAGCAACTATTACATATCTGCCATATTTATCAGCTATTACATCAGTGGGCGAGAATTGTACTGTTTTATTGATCAAAATGGCTACTCCTCTTGATTTGGAATTAAAATCTGAGTGGAAAACTTGATTCATCCAAGCGCAACGCAATCTATTGTGATCTTTAATGCGAAGATGAGTTTCTTGTAAAAACACCACCGAGGGCTTTAACCGCTTGAGGTGGGAAAAAACTTTTGATCTTTTAACAGGGTGGCCCATGCCCTTAATATTCCAGCTAATGAAACGAAGAGAGGTGCCTGGACCTGTCGTAATGGGGTCTACAGTGTTATTAGCCATTTAAAAAAGTAAAAATAAAAACAACCATAGAGAGCTGAGATGGACCTCCCCTTAACCCCTACCCTAAAGTAAACCCATAAAAAAACAACACCTAGAGTCTCCATAAGAAAAAACAAATACAAAACAACAACAAAAAACAATGGAGACAGCAGTGCAATACACAGCAATTATTCACAATAAAGCGTGAACTCGGAGACAAAACAGAGCAAAAAGATACAGAAAAGTACCTAAAAAGAACTGGCTAATACCCCCCCACCAACCTCCAAATTGGAATACTAATATGTGCACTAATTATTATGCTACTTGAAAATTGAAAAATAATAAAAAAAAATATTATATTACAACCAGATTGAGAACCACAAAGTCCCTGTATGATGAAAAAATAATAATAATAATACTACACCACTATAAACATCAGTTTAGATGCTCATGAACTTTAGCCTACAGTACTAATTTCTAAGCTGAGCAGCATATTGTAACGACCCTGTGTTTGGTTCTGCTTTGGGTCCAAGTATTTCTGTGTATTTGTTCAGTTGTACTGTACTGTGTTCTGTTGAGCTGTTGTGATTCTGTTGTCCCCCGCCCTCATGTGTTGGATTGGTCGTGGGGGCAGGAGAGGGGTAGGAGCAGGGAGGAGGGACCGGAAAAAGAGAGACGAAGAAGAAGAGCCCGGTGTGTGTGTTGTTGTTAGCAGGCAGCTAGCAGTGTGTTCGCTCGCGTGTGTACCGCGTTTTCTGTTAAGGCGTGAGCTGTAGCCTCGGTAATAGCAGCTCGTCCCTGTTTCTGAATAAACCCCGTTTGGCTGGACTCCGTCTGCTGTGTTGGCGTCATTACATTGGTGTCAGAAGTAAACCAACGCTACCGAGCTGAGTGAGTACTACTGGCTCGTCGCCTCCACCCGCGACATCAGCATCATGGACGGAGCGCTCGCCCAGGTGAAAATTAAAGCGGAGGGAGTAGAGGACGAAGAGGCTCGGAGAGAGGGGTTCACTAAAATAACTCAGGCGACGGCTGCTCCGCACAGCTCTGCAGCGAGCATGGCTGCCGAAGCAGGACTGAAGACCGGCGGGGGGGCGGGTCCGTCGACGCCATTTTCCCCAAGCGCGCCAAAAGATTCACATGGCGGCAGCCATGACAGTTACGTCGTCCAAAACGTCACCGTCCCGTTGAAGACGCCCAAGTACTCTGGTAGGTCCAGCTGGGAGGCCTTCCATGCACAGTTTGAGCTGCTGGCTCATGCAGGGAGGTGGACAGCAGAGCATAAAGCCCTGCAGCTGGCTCTCTGCCTACAAGATGATGCACTGGACTGCTTATTATTGTTAAGCTCAGAGGACAGAAAAGACTATGATGCACTAGTCGGAGCTTTAAAGAGGCGTTTTGGACAATGTGTGCAACCAGACATTTTTAAAAATAAACTCTGCAACAGGAGCAGGTTGCCAGGTGAACCCCTGCGTGTTTTGGCTAATGACATTGAGAGCCTCACACGCAGAGCCTATTCACACATGCAGTCAGGGGTCCAGAATGAACTAGCAAAAGATCAGTTCATCAGAGCCCTGGCACCACCGGAGCTGCGTGTGCAGGTTCAACTGATGCACCCCCGATCCCTGCAAGATGCATTGGACTTAGCAGTGGAGAGAGAGTGTTTGCTGGGAGTAGCAGCGGGAAACGACCTGAGAGGACAACCACCGGCATGCAGATCTGCGGAGGGGGCAGAGCTGAACCAGGAGAAACCTGCTTGGGTCTCGGAGCTGACAGAAATGGTCCGAGCGGTGGCACTGCAGTCGACGCGGGACTCCTCCGCACCCCCGGCCGTTTGTTGGGGCTGTGGCCAACCGGGACACCTCCTGAGGCGGTGTCCTAAAACAGTCAAGACGCAGGGAAACGACACGGGGTCTGCGGGGGGGAGGAATCGCAGATCCCGACCGTAGCCTCCACACCTCCATCGCCAGTGGGCGGGGGCCGACAGCTCGAACAGGGGGCCCGAGCCCAGAATCCCTCCGAAATTGACTCCGCCCTCGACCAAGCGACCGTGGTTGTGGTGGTCGGCCGCACATGTGTTGGAGACTTTTGTTATGTCCCCGTCTCAGTGGAAGGGTTTCCATGCACGGCCCTGATTGACACTGGTTCCACGGTAACACTAGTGAGGCCCGAGATGGTACCGGACTGGACTCTGATCCAACCCACCACAGTGCAGCTGCGCACAGTCACTGGGGACATGGCACCTATGAAGGGGAGGGGGACAATGACTTTTAATGTAGGTGGCCGATCTATCACCCACCCTGTGTGGGTAGCAGAGGTGCAGGACATGTGCATATTGGGGCTGGACTTTTTAAGGGCTGCGGGGTGCCAGTTGGATTTGGGTGTGGGGACATGGAGCTTCAAGGAGGGGCCTCTCATTCCACTGTTGCCCGTAGCTCCTGATCACACCCCCACGGGTCCTGTGGCCCGCTACACAGAACCGCAGATTGCAGCTGTCGAGCACATCCCACCTCAGCCCAGCCAGATTGCTGCCACCATGGCTCCCGCACCTGCGAGCCCTATGCACCCAGTGTGGGTGCCCCAGGAGACTGAAGACGCTGCAGTGACCTTGGTGCGGAAGATCTGGGCGGAAAACTGTAGGGGTTTAGACACTCGGCAGCAGGAACAACTGTTGCAGCTGCTCATGGACTTTAAGGACATTTTTGCCCTAAGTGAAGACCAGGTGGGGCGGACTCGTTTGGTGGAACATGACATCCTGACGGGAGGTGCACGCCCAATAAAATGTCATCCCCGCCGGCTTCCCCTGGCCCGTCAGGAAGCATGTGACAGGGCAGTGTCAGACATGCTGCAGGCTGATGTTATCGAGCCTTCAAACAGTCCCTGGGCGTCTGCTGTTGTCATGGTGCCCAAAAAGAATGGAGAGTGGCGTTTGTGTGTTGATTACAGACCACTGAACGGGGTGACTGAGAAAGACTCATATCCACTGCCTAGGGTCGATGAGTCACTAGACCTGGTGTCCGGCTCCAACTGGTTCTCGTCTCTGGACCTTCGGAGCGGTTATTACCAGGTCCCCCTAGCAACAAGTGCCAGACCTAAGACTGCTTTTTGTACGGGGCGGGGACTCTGGCAGTTTAAGGTGCTCCCGTTTGGACTGTGCAATGCACCTGCCACCTTTTCCAGGCTGATGGACCAGACGCTGGCTGACATTCCTCGCCAGGAGTGTCTGGTGTATCTGGATGATATACTGGTCCATGGCGCCTCTTTTGCAATGGCTCTGGACTCACTCTGTAGAGTGCTGGAGAGAATTAGAGCTGCGGGCCTGAGACTCCACCCAGATAAGTGTCACTTTATGCAACAAGAGGTGTCGTTTCTGGGCCACCGAGTCGGCAGAGAGGGGATCGGCACAATGGAGGACAAAGTAAAGATGGTGGCAGAGTGGCCAACCCCCACGACTCAGAGAGATCTTAAAAGCTTCCTGGGACTGGCTTCTTATTACAGGAGGTTTGTGCGGGGGTTCGCAAGTATAGCAGCCCCCCTTTTCCAACTACTCCAGAAGAACAGAGACTATGTGTGGACTGAACAGTGCCAGGGAGCGTTTGACCGCCTGAGGCAAGCTCTGACTGAGTCCCCAGTCCTCGCTCCTGCAGACCCTTCCCTCCCCTTCATCCTCGACACGGATGCAAGTGGCGTGGGGGTTGGGGGGGTCCTGTCCCAGCTGGGGAAGGAGGGGGAGAGAGTGGTGGGTTATTTCAGCAGGGCCTTTAACAAAGCTGAGAGGCGCTACTGTGTGACAAGGCGAGAGCTGCTGGCGGTGGTACTTTCTCTACGCCATTTTAAGTACTACCTGTGTGGCTTATCATTCACGATCAGGACTGATCACTCTGCCCTCCAGTGGCTGATGTCTTTTAAAGAACCTGAGGGTCAGGTGGCCCGGTGGCTGGAGGAGCTGCAATCCTACAACTTCTCTGTCATTCATCGGGCCGGAGCCAAGCACGCCAATGCCGATGCCCTCTCCCGCCGGCCTTGCGCTGCAGAGGGGTGCAGTTACTGTGACCGGAGGGAGAGGTTGGAGGAGGAACAGCTGCATCGGAACCATCGAGGATCAGGTCAGAGTGACTTGGCGATCTGCAGAGAGCTGCAGGTGGTTGGCACGGACAGCTGGAGGCACCATCAGGAACAAGACCCTGACATCCAACCTGTGTTGCAGTGGGTGGAGAGGCAACTGAAGCCGCCGTGGGAGGAGGTTGCTGGACTCTCGCTGGCAACTAAAGGGTTGTGGTCCAAGTTTGAGGCTCTGCGACTGGAAGATGGAGTACTGCAGAGGTCATGGAAGAACCCTTCCACAGGTGAGGAGCGGTGGCAAATTGTAGTCCCAAAAGGCCTGAAAGACGTAGTCCTGCAGGGCGTGCATGGAGCGTCTGGGTCTGGACATTTTGGTGTCACAAAAACTCTCCGTCGCCTCCGACAGGGGTTTTATTGGGGCCAGTGTAGGAGGGATGTGGAGGATTTCTGCCGCTGCTGTGACCTCTGCACGGCACGGAAGGGGCCGACGGGTCAGTCTCACGCTCGCCTACAACAGTTTGTTGTAGGAGCCCCGATGGAACGAGTGGCCGTGGACATAATGGGCCCCCTACCACGCTCAGACAGGGGAAACTGTTATGTCCTGTCGGCTATAGACTATTTTACAAAATGGCCGGAGGCGTACGCCATCCCTGATCAGGAAGCAGAGACTGTGGCAGATGCTTTGGTTGGGGGCCTGATTAGCAGGTTTGGGGTACCAGACAGTATTCATAGTGACCAGGGGAGAAATTTTGAGTCACGGGTGTTTTCTACCATGTGCAGCCGCCTTGGCATCCACAAAACAAGAACGACACCATTACATCCCCAGAGCGACGGCCTAGTGGAAAGGCTCCACCGCACTCTGGGACAGCAGTTGGCCATCCTCACAGCAGAGCATCAGCGGGACTGGGACGAGCACCTGCCACTGGTGCTAATGGCATGCCGCTCAGCTGTACAGGACTCCACGGCATGCACCCCATCGCTCCTCATGTTGGGGAGGGAGCTGCGCACACCAGCCGAACTGTCCTTCGGGCGCCCGCCGGATGCACCGGATGTTCCAGCGGGTCCCGAGTATGCCCGGAAACTTCAGGACAGGTTAGAGACGGCCCATGCGTTTGCCCGGAGGCAACAGGAGCAAGCAGGCATGCGCCAGAAACGGAACTATGATGTAAGGGCTAAGGGCCGACACTTCACTCCAGGGGAGCTGGTCTGGGTGTACAACCCTCGTAGGAAGAAGGGACGGTGCCCGAAGCTGGACAGTCAGTGGGTGGGTCCCTGCAGAGTGTTGGAGCGCCTGGGGGAGGTGGTCTACAGAGTTCAGATGCCCCAAAACAGGAGAAGAGTAGCTCTGCACAGGGACAGGTTGGCCCCCTATCAAGGCAGGTCTGCACCTCAGTCCCCAGAAGGCCAATGGTCAGGGTCTCTGGTGCGTCCGCCAACCTCCCCAGAAGCCTTATCACCGACATCGAATGATGCCCCGGCCCCAGAGCCTGTAGCGCCGCTGGGAGCTCGCCCGCAGCGGACGAGGAGGGCTCCAAGACGGTTTGATGACTTTGTTTGTCCCCTCGTGGGCGAGGGACTCAGTAGTGGGGGGGTAGTGTAACGACCCTGTGTTTGGTTCTGCTTTGGGTCCAAGTATTTCTGTGTATTTGTTCAGTTGTACTGTACTGTGTTCTGTTGAGCTGTTGTGATTCTGTTGTCCCCCGCCCTCATGTGTTGGATTGGTCGTGGGGGCAGGAGAGGGGTAGGAGCAGGGAGGAGGGACCGGAAAAAGAGAGACGAAGAAGAAGAGCCCG
>JBBPBX010075070.1:0-17430 GCA_038048925.1 Garcialebias charrua | reverse complement strand
TTTTTACTGTTGTGGCGCTCCCACAATACATTCAGTCTGACATAATGATGGTCTTTGTCATTGTTGTTCTTTTGATCATTTACTGTATTTCAGGTGCTTGATGTTCTGTGTATGCTGTTATACTTTGTAAGAAATTGCATTCTTTGACAACTTGTTTGGCTTATTTTTCAAATATTTTGTTCAAAACCAAGTTAAATGTAAATGAGTCAGTACAGATTCGAAATGCTTTAATTTGTGTGTGTGAAAATTTAAGGTGAAAGCTTCTTCATTACATAATGGAAGGCTGAAAACGGGGCTCCACCTATAAGGTTAAAACAATATTTAAAGAACTCAATTGGAATATGATGCATGCATATGATCCAAAAACATGCATGTTAGGCTAATTTCAGGCCCAGGCCACCGTTGCAAAAGAGATCTGTGATCTCAGTGGGATTTTCCTGGTCAAATAAAGGTTAATAAATGTGATAGATAGCCTGGTAAGATGAGCGTGACAATTAGCAACAGCTGTTTTGTTTAGTTGCAACTGGAACACAGATAAGTAAAATGTGAGGTTACTCTGATTTAAATTGTAATTTCCAAGGTAAAAGTGGCAGAATAAGCTTCATATTGTGATATTTATTGCTGGAAGAGGCTGTTTTGACCGTCTGGTGCTTGGTGCCTGTTATGCCCGTTTGTGTTCACATACATTTAAAAATAGAATAATTAAAGTGAAGAATGTATATAGTTGTGTCAATATAAATTCAAAACTTCTCACACAATAGAAGTGCAAGGACACAATTAGATGCCTAAACTTCATACTGTTCACAGCTACATAGAAGCACCCCCGCAAAACAACATTGATACTTTTTATACTTTCCTGAACATACAGATACAAATACATGTATAGGCACAGACAACCTGCCAGTGTGTTCCTTGCCAACAAAGTTAGATACACATGAACAAATGGTGTGCTGTTTATTATGTGCATATATATAATGTGTCATAAACACCCACGCAGTGTATCACTCTATATAATCCACTCGCACACATATCTATAAATATTCATATTCTAGTCATGTACAGATATTTTCTGTCATTAAAAAGAGACAGAATCACAGTGAGGTTTTTATTAAAAGGTGAATGTATAAATAGTTTTCATATATTTTGGTTTTGTGCAGTATTTCCAAATTAAGCAGCACATTTCCTGAATCCATTGGAATTGAGCTCAACCCAAGTGCTTCATCGTTTTAGCATTTGAAAATTAAAGAAATAATTCATTTATTATGATTTGTGTTCAGAAAGAGCAGCACTGGCATCACTTCAGTCAGATCAAAAAACACTTGCATTTCATTGTAAAATGATTTGTTTAGAAAGTACCATTTATTGGTTTCAAATTATTCACAATAAAGGATGGACGGACGGGATGGGATGGACAGACGGATGGATGGATGGACAGATGGATGGACGATCAGTATTTATTAACTCCAACTTGGAAATTTATTTTGTTTCAGCAACAGACAAAATTACAATAGAATTGAGAACAAAAAACTGCAAAAACAAAGATTAAAAACTATAATAAGATAAAATTCTACAACTTATTAAAGCTGCAGTATGTAGCTTTTTTTATGAACATATTTCTTCACTCTGTCACTACCTCCTGACAGACTGATGTTAGCCAGGTAATCTCTGAAAAAAAATTAAAAAAAATATTGTCCCCTTGCTTCTCCAGGTGGTAAATAAGCATTTCTAAAAAGAAAAGGTGACCCGCCATTTTCCAGCCAATAAAAACAGAGTTTGTAACCAGCCAATAAAAACAGAGCTTGAATTTGAATCAGCCAATAAAAACAGAGCTTGAATTTGAAATTCAACAGACCACAAGGGGGCAGAGCCACATATGGCTCTGAGGGGGAGGGATCAGAATGCTTTGCCTGTTGAAAATATTTCTAACTGCTGCAGTTCTACAGAAACTGCATACTGAACCTTTAAGACTGAGAAAAGAAATCTATAAAACTAAACAGACAATTATTATATTTGTACATAAATAGGAATCAAATTGTGCAAAAACATGCTTTAACTGTGCAAAATTATATGCAATATGTAATGTACCGGTAGTTCAGATGAGGATTTTCCAAAATGTTTTCGCGGAAATGTTTCCAAGAACCGTTTCCCCAAAATGCTGTCAAAACAATATTTTTTTAATGAAATAAAGTTCTACAGATATTTAATTCCCAACAAAATCTCTCAAAAAAAGTCACAGAGTTATTTTTGTTGTATTTTGATATCTGTGATGGGGCAGCATGGTGGCTCAGTTGGCAGAACTTTTGCCTCAGTGAGAAGGTCGCAGGATCAAACCCCAGCCAGGGCCCTTTCTGGGTGGAGTTTGCATGTACTCTCCATGCATGTGTGGGTTTTCTCCAAGTACTTTGGTTTCCTCCCACAGACCAAAAGCATGCATGTTAGGCTGATTGGTAACTAAACCATCCTTGGGTGAGAGAGAGATTTTTTTCATTCAACCTTTATTTATTTAATGGTTGTTAGTCTCTATGTGTCCCTGTGATGGACTGTAGACTTGGCCAGGTTGTCCCCACCTCTCACACAAGCCGTTTTAGCACTGCACGGCCCTCCCCGGCCCCACCCTGCTTCTAACCCAGGTTCGTGTGGTTCGCATTTGCCTTCTCGGGTCAGCGGGAGCCCTAGTTTTGGAACCCCACCGACGGAGGTTCTGATCGGGCCGAGCTCCCGGGCCCAGTTTGACGTCATGTACTGCTCATCATTTGATTTGTTGTTTGCAGCAGGGGCGGGACTGCTGCGTGTTGAGTCATCAACTCGTTCTAACAACAACCTCAGCGCGAGCTGAATTTCATTAAAATTTAACTACAGAAACCCCTAAAAAAATTGTTAGCTGAATTAGTGTTTCTGAGTTTAATTTTTGTTAATAACTGATTACAAATCAGCTTATGTTAGAACGTAAATAACATGAAGCGCGCACCCATACAGAGCATTTCCGCCTTTCAGCGCAAGCTGAATTTCATTAAAATATAACTAATATTCTCTAACTCTTGCGCGTAGCCAGGATTTTAAAATATAACTAATATTCTCTAACTCTTGCGCGTAGCCAGGATGTTAGAAGGGGCGATTCCTTTATAGGAAAAGTGGACTCCTGAAAAAAGTAATACGCCTCGGTGGCTCAGTGGAAGAGCGTCGGCTCTCCGCTCTAATTTTTATCTTGACTCTGGTTCGATTCTCACCTGGTTCAACTTATTTTAAGTTTGTCTTTTATTGGATAAAAAAAAGGAGTTTGTGTTATGCCTGTGGTTAACACAAACTCCTTTTTTATCCAATAGAAGACAAACGTAAAATAAGTTGAACCAGGTGAGAATCGAACCAGAGTCAAGATAAAAATTAGAGCGGAGAGCCGACGCTCTTCCACTAAGCCACCGAGGCGTATTACTTTTTTCAGGAGTCCACTTTTCCTATAAAGGAACCGCCCTTCATAAAATCCTGGCTACGCCCATGACTAATAATAATCTCTGTACAATGCGAAATGAGGGCAGGCGGGCCAGGCTGGGCTCCGGGGCGAGCTGGGGAGGGCCAGGGAGGGCTGTGCAGTGCGAAAACGGCTAAAGTGACTGCTGGATATGTGCACCCCACGACCCAAAAACAAAGAAGCGGGTAAAGGTAATCCACAGCATGTGCTGTAAATAAGTGAGTTACATTACTTATAAGAAGGAACTACTTTGTGGAGCAAATTAGTTTTTTTTTTTTTTTTAAAGAAGAACCATGCCCCACCTGCTCCTATGGACTGGTTGCTACTGGTGTTTTCATCAATCATCCTTGAGAATTTGTTTTCTCTTTGAAAAGACCAGGATATCTGTTTCTTTGTGTCTTACACACATAAAACTGAAGTACTGCACTGATTACCAATAGAGGATTTTTACACCTCTTACAAGTTACACAAGGTTGTTTTGATGGAAAAACACAAATTCTTCACCGGCCCTATTTTTACCAACACCTAAACTCACCCTGGCTATGAACTCACACTATTTTATTCAGATATGTGCACGTATGAGTTTGCTTGCTTTGTGCCAGTTCATGTGAACCCTTTCAGAAACTTCAACATGCTGTATTGTTCATCAATGCCCGAGGCACTAAAACTTTTTCTGGTTCACACATATTCCACCAATTTTTTAAACTAGTTGAACAATTCAGGAAACACATTTTGTTCCTAAATAGTAACATTGTTACAGTAATCTCAAACTCATGCGTTAGGAAGTACAAAAGCATGTGAGACAACTTTAGTTAAGAAACATATGAAACTAAGTTGTGACAAATTATAAGAAAAAAAAAAAAGAAAATTTGACATTTATTTATATATTTATTTCGAACAGACCGAAAAGACAATCAAGAAAGAAAAAGAAAGAAAATAGGATAACACAACTAAAAAAAAATAAAGTTAATACAAATAATAGGTAGAAGATACAATATCTTATAATGTCCTGCCCCTTTCATACTCATCATTTTTTTATCAATTAACTGTCAAAATACCAAAATGATACAACTTGTGTCCACTTTACATGATATTTAAAGATAAACAATTACTGTATCTAAACACTATTTATATCATCCACATTCCATGTGCAACACACAAATAAAGACTTTGCAACTGAATTGCAAGAAACAAATTGCACATAAATGTGTTATCAATTGTGGTTTCAAGTAAATACGTGTATGTGCAAATTTTCTGACAACTTTGTGTCCCTAACTAGTTGCAGACAGTTGTAGCCCAGTGAAACAGTAGAATGGGACACTCCTATCTACATGACCTGTCCACAGTTTAGGAAATGCACAAAGCTTCAGTAGCCAGGTCATGTTGGTATCATGTTGGAAATATATTTTAGTTTTGGTTGGAATAAGGATCGAGCATGGTGGCAGCTCTAGAGTTCATGTGCACCAACATAATTTGGTGGTTTGAGAATTAGATGCAGGTCTGGCCATGGCGGTCTCATGGTTAGACTGCAAACACATTAATCATGAACATAACTTAGTAAAAAGGTGATACTTGTGGCAGTAGCATCTAGACTGGCCTAATCTTTTAGCATGTAAAAGAATTCTAAAATGGCCCTGGAGACCTGTGCCAGAGTGGGCGTATAGTATTTCATAGTGTGGGTGCAGGAAAGTGTTACAAGGTTTGGGAAAATAGCAGGAAATATCCAATTGTTGAGTACTATACTAATGGCATACCAGTGGTAAGATTCTCTTCACAACAAAGTTTTTTTTTTTTTTTCAATTTTGCTGCCATCCAGCCATGTTTAATGGTGACAACGATGAGCGTAGCCCAGCATTAAGGGGACTAATGGTGTCCTGGGCATAGTGTAAGCAAATTATCTTGAAAGCAAGCAGGACGGTCAGAAATCAAAGACCAGTCCTGTTCATGTACAAAGACTTGCGTAGATTTCTTACTGAAAAGTCACGTACGGACAAATCCAGAAAAGTGTCCACGCACAAAAAAATCCAGATTTATCAAACTGTGCGTACACCAGTATCCACGCACATTCCTTATGTACAACACAATCAACGTGGAATTCAGCGCACATGAGAGAGTGGCCGACTCCGCCTTTGACACGCCTCCGTATGAATATGCAAAGTCATTCAAATATGCCATGCACGACAGGAATGTCGTCTCTGCTCCATTGCAAATCATGTCGGAACGTGGAAAAAAGAGGAACTTCACGGACTGTGAACAGGAATCACTTCTGAGTGAGGCAGAGAAGCACGGAAAAAGGTTTTATTCGGCACGCCTAGCGCAAAACATACCATCCACTTTTAAACAAGAAGTTGACCCATCTGCTCTAACATGCCTGTATAGGTTAGTGGTGAGCGCGCCCGCCCTTCGTCCCAAAGGTCGTGAGATCGACTCCCCCTTGGTACAACGTTTTTTTTTTTCATTCCAGATTTAAAGAACACAGGACAACTATTTAATAAAACAACAAGAAATAGAACAATACATGAAATGAAAGGAAGCAGACGATTTCTTGTTTTGTAAATAGTTTTCATGTGTATTTAAATCTGGAACGAAAAAAAAAAAGAGAAACGTTGTACCATGCGAGATTCGAACTCATGACCTTTGGAACTAAAGGCAACCGCGCTACACACTGACCTAAACGTAGGCGTGTTGGTACAGCTTGGTTAACTTCTTATTTAAAGAAATCACATCTCATTGTTGTCAATATCGTTGCCACTATTTGGCGCATGCTTTTATATCCACTCATCTAATTGCGTCCATGTGGATGTAATAATTGTTAATCATGTGTGTTTGGTGGGATTTATGATTATTTTCATATCATGGACACAGTTTCTCTGAATAACCTGTAAGTGTCGCCAAAGGAACAATAACCACAGAAACGTGCGTACGCAAGCAGGGGAGCAGCCGTGGATTTGTACGTGGATGCGCAGATATTCCCGTTCATATCAGATTTGATACATACGCCACTTTGCGTGGAAAGTGACGTGCGCAATGTTTTTGTGCGTGCGCACGGTTGATACATGAGGCCCCAGTACACCAGGTTTTCCTTTTGGTCTTCAATTAATATTTTGCAATTAAAATTATATTAGAATAGAGCTTGCTTAACTCTGAATACCAGGAAATGCCTTGTAACTGCTACTTTACTTCCAGCAGATTTTGGTGAGATTATTTACATGAATGCCCCTGCCAGCTCCTTGTAGATATTGGATGTTGTCTACGATAGGGCACTAAGATTCATAACTGGTTGTAACTATCATACCCATCACTGCACTCTGTACTCATTGGTCAGTGGGTTATCATTATCTATATGTAGACTCTCACACTGGTTCATTTTCATCTATAAATCCCTCCTTTACTTCCAGCAGATTTTGTCAAAGTCAAAAGTCAAAATCAACTTTATTGTCAGAACTGCAATATGTACAGGACATACACAGAATTGAAATTGTGTTTCTCTCAGTCCCTCGGTGCAACAGTAACTATTTAAACATTGAAACACTGAAACATATAATAATAGACATAAGCATAAAATAGTAAAACTGTAACACTGTCCTGAGTTTTTGCATAGTGGTATAAGAGTATGAAAATTTACACCAACTCTAAAACTAAAACTAAAACACTAAACATTTAATGAACATAATACTGTCCTGAGTTTTTGCATACTAGTATAAAAAAGTATAAAAAGTATAACTATAAAATAAACTAAAGGTTCTAGCATTGACATTTGCAAAGTGGCAAAGCAGCATATGAGTTAATGTACACAGTATATGTATGAGGTAGTAGTTGATGTTGTTATAGAGGCAAAAGTGGCATATGCAGTAAGGCACATTGGGCATCCTTAAATAAGGCTGGTCAGAGAATACTGTATATGTATCAGCAGTGGTGTAGATATAAAAGTAGTGTAAATGTAAACAGTAGTAATAAATGTAATACCATACCATACCATACCATTTTATTTATAAAGCACTTTAAACAGGAACAAGTCCACACCAAAGTGCTGGACAAACAAACACGCAACAGGCAACACAGACAATGAAGTACAACACGAAAAACATAAAAACATTGCACATCATAAATCAAACGATCCAATGTAAGCGGTAGTAATAAATGTAAACAGTATTAATAAATGTAAACATTGAATGTAACCAGTAGTATGTAAACAGAGAATGTAAAAAGTATTATGACTATAGGCAGTTACATGAATGCCCCTGCCAGCTCCTTGTAGATATTGGATGTCGTCTACGATAGGGCACTAAGATTCATAACTGGTTGTAACTATCATACCCATCACTGCACTATGTACTCATTGGTCAGTGGGTTATCATTATCTATATGTAGACTCTCACACTGGTTTTTTTTCATCTATAAATCCCTCCTCGGTCTCCTGCCTTCTTATATCTCCTCCTACATGTCACGTTGTCAGTGCAGTTACGACGTGCACTCTCAAGGATTCATTGCCTGCAGCAACACTCACTGCAAACTAAACTAGACAAAATGGCCTTTTCTTACTCTGCTCCTGGAACCTGGAACACCTCACAAAAATATTTGAAGCTGTCAATTTTGATTTCTTTAATGGAGTTTTAAAATTTGCTGAGGTCAATAAAAATATCAAAGCAAACATGTTCTTGTTTTTAGCTACCTTGTTTTATAAGGCACCTTGATTTCATTGTTTTATAAAATTTGTTTTATTTTAATTGCATTTAATTGTTGTTTATTTTTGTCTGTATTTTGTATGTTGTCTCTCTAAATCAGGTCTCTCTTGTAAACGAGTCCCTGTGACTCAACAAGACTAACCTGTATAAATAAATGTTGAATGAATGAATGAATGAATGAATGAATGAATGAATGAATGAATGAATGAATGAATGAATGAATGAAAAAAGTAGCGCTTTGATAGAGCTTTAATTTGTATAAGCTGGACAAAAATCCCAAAAGTTACTCTGTAGTACAGTACATGCTGCCAGAGTAGCAAATCCCCGAAATCTTTAAAGTTATGGGATAGAGTCAGTGCAGTTGAGGCTGTTTCCAGCTCATCTTTCAGAAGGTGTGTACGTATGTGGTTTTATGCCATGATTCCATTGTTAGCCAGTATAACAGCTAACTGGGAATCTCATGAAATGAAACAGACAGTTAATGTAATTAACCATCTCTTAGGTGTCTTGATGGCTTTAAATGTAAGTGTGTGTGTCTAATGGAGCAGTCTTTTCTCCTTAGAGGCTGCAAACTGAAGGACAGATTTATCTCTGGCCTTAGCTGTTGAGAAACTGTTGTATTCTGATTTTGTGTTGTGTTTTTTTCATCACCCTGAGCTCAATTTTAGTAACACTAGCAGTGAAGTCCTAAATTAATGCTGTATTGAACGCTGTCACACCATCTGGATGGACGTAGTAAAATGGAAGATGCTGTCAAAGTAGAGTTTCTGGATAACCAGAGTAAATAAAAACAACCTAACTCTTTGAAAGGTTTAATTGCTTGATTTTCAGAAATGAGTGATAACTTTGTCAAGCAATTTCCTACTTTAAGAAATGAAACATTGCCCATAATAATTCATCTAATAAGCCAACATTTTCAACCCAGTAAATGATGGTTGATTGCTGAGTCAATGAATAAACATACCTGAACTTTAATAACAAAATGTTTATGCTTTGTATTAATGAGCGCATTGCCGAAGACGTTTTATTTTTTCAATCTCACTTTGCATCACCATAACATGATAACATGATATAGTGAGCTATAAAAATAAATTACACCTGTTTCTGAAAGCTGAGAAATTGCACTTTACAGTCAATAAAACCTGATTATGTTGCCCTCACTCCTGCAACTCCTCCGGCCTGGGAAACAACCTCTCTGTATCCCTCCTCTCATGCAGACTCATGAACAGATGCAATGCATGCACCTGTTCATGCAATGTATGAACAGGTGAGCTCGGTAAGCATTTGATAAATGTGGGACATTTGGGTGTCCCACCCCTGCAGGACGTGGGACAAAATCTGGGACTGTCACACCCAAATCGGGATGTTATGCATGCATTCCAAGTACTTTCCTGGTACCTGGTACATAATGGCCTGCACAGCTGCAAACTTACCATTTAGGCAAAAGTAGACAACTGTCTGAGACCCCCAACCAGGAAAGAGGCCTGCTGGTTTCCCACCACACTAACATTGCCCCTGCATTACTAATGTACATGTGAAATAAAATAATAATTACAATCAAAACAATAACAAAATGATGGGCTACAATGCGTGATTGACTTCTGCTCCCCCCCTCTTGTCACACACGAAAAATAAACTATTCCCTTTCATCAGATAAAAGATCCAAGAAGTGCAGCGTGCTCGAGTGAGACGCGGGATCAGACAGGAGAAAGATGAAGCAGAGTTATCAAATCAGAGCAGGAAAACTGAATAAGTATGAAAAAATGCAAAACTATATTTCTACTTTACTAAAACTGACAACATTTTTCACTGAACCTACAACAGTGTCAGCTGACGAAAATACTGGCGGGCATTGGACCATTGACGTGTGGACAGGGAACCAGACTGGAAGAGAAGTGAAGAACACGCGGAAGTGGGAACAAGAAGCCAAGAAGGAAGAGGATTCACATGATGAGGATTGATTAATGGATGATACAGTACAGCGCATGGTCTGATTTTAGCATTTTAGTACCGTATTTTCTGGAATATAGGTCGCACCTGAATATAGGTCGCACTGTCCAATTATTGCCAAAGAATTGGAAAAATCTATATATAGGTCGCACCTACGTCAAAATGTGGACCGTGTTTAGCTCTGCTGCAAATGTCTGCCACAGGAGCGCACAGCAAGGCTTTTAAGAAGATTAACACTTAAAAACAATTAATTGTTTGATAAAAAATTATAGCAAATATGTGTCTGAGCTGAACTTTTCTTTAATAAATGAATAATTTTAGCAGGATAAACACCTAAAAATATATATTTGTTAGCTGACATTATTGTAAGAGTGTGTCTCAGTTTAATTTTTGTTAATAAATGATTACAAATCAGCTTATTTGATAAAAAGCCATATATAGGTCGCACCTGGATATAGGCCGCAGGGCATGCAAAAATGATAAAAAGCTGCGACCTATATTCCGGAAAATATGGTAAATATTTTCTACATTTTGTGTAAAATGACCCACATTGACAGCAAAGTGTAAATAGCTCAGAAAAAATGTAGTACTATCAAAATATTAAAGGTACAGTCTGTAACTTTTCTTCCACGATGAGAGCTGGAGGGGATTTTTTAACCACTTTAGCACCTGCTGCTTCTCTCCCATCCCTGCTCTCCTCCCCCCCTTGAAGGAGCTGAAAGCTATGCTTCCTATATAGTACGTGTGTTGTGGACTGAGGCGTGATTTTAATCAAAATTACCAACTGTGCCCCCAAAAAAACATTTTCAGTTATTTTTTTTTTCCAACAGTGCTGTCATGACCTACATTCACTTCTGTTCATTGAATTTACTGAATCTTAAAATAATTTATGTAAACAAATACAAACTCTACTTTGTGTTTTCATGTTCAACTCATTAGGCTAAATGTTCAAGGTTCTTTATTGTCATTCACGTCACATGTGGTACATGAGGTGGAATGAAATTGTGTACACAAGGTCCCAGTTACACCCAAAAATAGTAAAAATATAAAGTATAAAAAGAAACAGTATACAAGGATGTAAGATGTACACTTTACGCTAAACTATATGCTAAAAGATAAGATATGCTAAACACTAATAATGTAAAATAATACAGTATATTAAACAGCAGCCTGAACATGAGTCTGTAGTGAGTAGATGGGTATGAATACAGCAGCAAAAAGGCAAGAGATCAGCAGCATGAGGTCAACAGCATGGATAATCAGCAGCACAGAGAAATCGCATATCACCAAATAAAGTGGCATTGCAGTGATAATCCTGGTTAGATATTCATGAGTGTGACAGCCTCAGGGTATAAGCTGTTCCTCAGTCTAGTGGTTCTAGAATTAAAGCCTAATTTATACTTGACGCGACGCGCAGCGCGCGAGGGTGCGCGCTCCAAAAGTGACGCAATTTCACAGTCCCCGCCCCTGCGCGTTGGCCCCGCACAGGGGATTAGCGCGTGCCGTGCACCTCTGAAATTTTGAAACTCTGCAAGCCTCTGCGCGCGCGGTGGGCGCTACAATTTGATTGACAAGTCCTCACCCGACAGCCTTCACCCTCTTCACGCCGGAGCTTGCAGCTGTTTGCGCCGCTGTGGTCGTGGAGACGGAGTCGCGACGCATGGAGGAATGTTTTGTGACACAAAATGTATTAAATTCTCCTTCGTTCCTGATCTGGAGTCGGACTTTTCTTTTGTTTTTTCGCCAAAAGTCACGTGATCGCTTTCTCCTCCGCTGACTCCATGCATTAAAACCGCAAATAAAGACAACAGTTCAGCACGCGAGCGGAAAGCTATTTGTTTTTGTTGTGTGATTTCAAACAGTTCTTCTTCTACGGTAGATTTCTTCTTCTACACCTTTCTTGCAACATATGCACAGGTTTTAGAGGGTACTGCCTCCTGCTGGTCCGTAAAAGAACAGCACTTTGCCATGCGCCGCGGTGCGTCAACCATAAACACAGAGGCGAAACTATGAACGCATTTCGCCGCACGGCTTGAGTGCACGCGCGGCGCGCACACTCCAGCCTGCGGACCAAAGCGAAAGTCTAACTCAGCCTTAATGCTCCGCAACCTCCTGCATGAGGGGAGTGGGGCAAAAAGTGTGTGTGCTGGGTGAGTGTGGTCCTTCATGATGCAGGTGGCCCTCTTCCTACATCTCCTCCTGCAGAGGTGTAGGTGTCTGTGATGGTGGGGGGGGCTGACTACAACAGACTTCTGTGCAGCCTTCACCACTCTCTGCTCAGCAACCTTCTGTCTAGAATGTCTAGAATATCTGGATAATATTAAAATATCTGGATAATATTAAAATATCTGGATAATATTAGAATATCTGTGAAATGACTACAACACTGTTCTTGTTGTAAAATAAGATTCATTAAATCAGAAAAGATCATGTCAGTTGTTGAACCACAGTAGCACCCAAGACTGTTTCCACTAATTGCTCTCTTTCCTTCATTTTCTTCCGAGCCAAGTGTAAAACTGGACATCTATGTGTTTTTTTCTGGTGACCTAACACAGACGGGCCAGTGGCTCCAAGTGATTATGGATAAATGACCTCATTCTTGTTTCAGTGTCCACTTTCACCCTGAAAGCATCCTTCATCAGCTGTTGGCTCTTCCTCGTGTCAGACATGTAATGTTCTTCTCTGCCAAAAGTCTTCATGGCTTACCTCTCACTGGTTTGGACCAATCCTCCATTCTCTGCTTTTCCAGAAGCTTTTCAGATCGGAACCATCCACTGATTTAGGGCAAGGACTTTTTCTGCCTGTACTTTCTCACTAAACACCCCCCTACTGACACAGAGAAACATTGGCCAGAAATGAAATAACAATGCTAAACTATTAGAAAACCCTTTCACACAGATATACTCAGCATGATCACCACTTACTGGAACAGACTCTGAACCCCAAGGACTTCAGGGTAAATTCTGGGTATGTGCTAAAACTGTACAGATTTTTCAGAACTTAAACTCCGTCCAAATCAAGTGACTTCACTGAAACAAATACCTGTTGTGACGAAGTGGGAGAATGGGAACTGAACCAGTTGATACGGCATTGGAAATTGAAACAATCAAAAAAATTGCTAGTCTAATTTTTATTTCAAAAAGTCAGATTGGGCAGTTCGGTGGCTCAGTTGGTAGAGTTGTTGCCTCTCAGCAAGAAGGTTGCCGGATCAAATCCCGGCTGGGGACCTTTCTAGGTGGAGTTTGCATGTTCTCTCTTGGTGCACGCATAGGTTTTCTCCTGGTATTCCAGTTTCCTCACACAGACCAAAAACATGCATGTTAGACTGAATAGTTACTCTAAATTGTCTCTAGGTGAGAGGGAGAGAGTGAATGGTTGTTTGTCTCTATGTGTCCCTGTGATGGACTGGAGACCTGTCCAGGGTCTCCCCCAAAAGTGATGGACGGACATGAGCACCAATGACCCCATGACCCAAATAAAGGAAGATGCAGGTATTGGACATCTGATAGAAGATATTGGATGATATTGAAAGGGATGGATGGATGGATGACTGATTGATTGATTGATTGATTGATTGATTGATTGATTGATTGATTGATTGATTGATTGATTGATTGATTGATTGATTGAGTGACTGACTGATTTGTTGGCAACTTTCCAGTGTTTTTGGACTAAACTTACCCAAGTGTTAGAAAAAATATGCAAAATGAGTGTGTCTCCAAAAGAAAAGGAGTTTATTTATTTGTTTAGCTGTTCACAATTGTACCCTGATGCATGCTCAATAATCCAGGTAGAAAAATCCAAAAAAGCTAAGTCTGGTCCTCTGGACATAAAAAAAATAAAAATAAAAATTGTAGAAATGTTTCGTCTTTCGTCCGAAAGACTTCCTCAGTCTGAGCTGCTGTATTCAGCTCAGTCTTATAAATAGCACCCTCTCACAGTGTTATACAACCAGTTGGCTGATGACAGCCTGAAACCAACTGCTCACATGATCAAGGAGGACCATCAGCCTAACGATGGATCGTTCCTCTCTATCACATCCTTGATAGAGAGGAACAATGGTTTGAGAGAAGAGTAAAGGAGGCCATCTTTGTGAAAAGAAACCGTCCATCATTAAACAGAGGTGGAGGCCTCCGGGTTCAACTGTCCCCCTCTTACAATGCTGTTATTGCTAGTATCACTCAGCCCTCTGTGAATAGCAAACAACCATCAGGGTGTTAACGATCCATCGTTTTCATACAAATTGTCATACTTTTATACTACTATGCAAAAACTCAGGACATTGTTACACTTTTACTATTTTATGCTTATGTTTATTAAATGTTTCAGTGTTTTAGTGTTTAAATGGTTACTGTTGCACCGAGGGACTGAGAGAAATGCAATTTCAATCATGTGTATGTCCTGTACATATTGCAGTTCTGACAATAAAGTTGACTTTGACTTAGGCTGATGGTCCTCCTTGATCATGTGAGCAGCTGGTTTCAGGCTGTCATCAGCCAACTGGTCGATCCACTGTGAGAGGGTGCTATTTATAAGACTGAGCTGAATACAGCATCTCAGACTGTGGAAGTCTTTCGGACAAAAGACGAAACGTTTCTACAATTTTTTTGCTTTGTTTTGTTTTTTGAATGTCCAAAGGACCAGACTTAGCGTTTTTGGATGTTCACAATTGTGTTTCACCAACCAGTCCTCAACTGCCATAGCACAATGAGATACTACTTTCATCATTATGTCTCAAGTGGCCAAACCTTTTTTCTGTGCATTGTGTAATCATCTACAGTTCAACTAAGACTAATATGAACAGAGCTAAATGTTCAATAAAAAACTCTGCTTTTCACATGTAGCAGAAGTAACTCAAAAGGAAGCTTCAGAGCACATTTCAAGCTGATGTCTGAATCCAAACATGTCACTTTCCTTCCCTCCGGACTCCCAATCACCTCATTTCACCTTGTAAATGAAGCGCCAAATGTTTGAAAAGTTTCTTCATAAACAATGAACAAAAAACTCCTCACCAGCTCGATAAGGCCCGCAGCTTTACCTCATCATCTCATAAGATGCTCCCAGAGCATATTCTAACGACGTCATTAACTTGATAATGGACATTGTTTTATGGTAATTATGCAGGCTACGTTATTCATAGGCTCATTGTTCTACTGACAGACATCTCATAAACAAACTTTATGAAGAGCTCCGTGTGACCACTAAACTGTTACTGATGATGTATGATGGAGGCTGCAGAGTATACACAAAACAGAGTTTTGATGTATAACATCGACTGCATGTGCATGTGTAAGTGGCGGGGGGTGGTGGTCTGTGTTGTGTGCAGTTGGTGATAGAATTGCACCTCCAATTCTGGCTCAGGCTTACTGGAAAATGTGTAATAAATTGCCCACGCCTTCAGAAAATACTGTTGGTAATGCCAGTCTTAAAGCAAAAACACATGAACACAAAGATTAAACTTACATGCTTCTGTCTGGCCACTCTCTCCCCTACCACAACCTTACAGACCCCAATCTCCCTCAGGTTTCCTCTTCTACATAGAATGTAGTCGACCTGCGTACTCCTCCCTCCACTCTCATGGGTCACTCCATGTTCCTCCCGCTTTTGGAAATAAGTGTTCACTATAGCCATTTAAATTCTCTTGGCAAAATCCACCACTATCTGTCCTTCCTGGCTTCTTTCCTTGATACCAAACTTAGGGTGGCTGTGGCTGAGTGATTAGAGCAATGGTCCTCCAATACAAGAGTTGGGGTTCAAATCCACTAGCAGTCACATGCTGAAATGTCCCTGGACAAGACACTGAACCCCTCATTGCCTCCGATGTGTGTCCCATTGGTGTATGAATGTTATAAAGCACTGATTAGTCTCTTTAGAATGATTTGTTCATATGGCTTTGTAGAGATCTAGTAGAGTGCTGTATGAATGGGTAAATGAGAGCACAGATTGTAGTGTAAAGTGCTTTGAGTGTCTTGATAAAATGGAAAAGCGCTATATAAGTACAGTCCATTTACCAAACCTATCCATCACTTCCTCATCCCCTGTTTTCTTCATCAACATGTCCATTCAGGTCTGCTCTGATCACCACTCTCTCCTACCTGGGAATACTCTCTATCACTTCATCCAGATCTTTCCCAAATGTATATTTCTCCTCCCTATCACATCCAACCTGTGGAGCATAACCACTGACTATGTTTAGCATCAGACTTTCTACTTCTACCTTCAGACACATCACCCTATCTGACACTCTTTTCACCTCTACTACATTCTTTGCCAACTCCTCCTTCAGGACCACCCCTACTCCATTTCTCTTTCTATCCACACCATGGTAAAACAGTTTGAACCCTGCTCCAATACTGCGAGCCTTGCTGCCCTTCCACTTGGTCTCTTGGACACATAAAACATCTACCTTCCTTCTCTGCATCATGTCAGCCAGCTCTCTACCTTTGCCTGTCATTGTCCCCACATTTAGAGTTGCAACCCTCAGTCCTACATTCTTCACTTTCCTCTTCTCCCTCTGTCTCCTGACACGTTTCCCTCCTCGTGGTCTTTGACGAACAGTAGCACAATTTCCACCGACACCTTGTCTGTCAACAGCCCTGGTGGTGGTCATTGTAAACCCGGGCCTCGACCGATCAGGTATGGTTTTGCTTTGATGAACTCCCATTACTGTATAGTTTTGGCAAAAGTGTTTTATGTTGGATGCCATTCCTGACACAACCCTCACCATTTACTTGTGACCGCCACAAGAGATACACTGGCTTGTACTCCCTAGAGGCTGGCTTCGTTTTATTTTGTGCTAAAGGCAACCTTTAGAGTAAAGCAGTGTTGTAAGAGTTCTGTTCTAAGACATACGGCTTAGACTGTTTCCAATGTCAAAACTACCCCCAACACCCCCATATCAAGTCTTCTTCTATCCCTTATTTCAAAGTTACAAGGAGCAGTGAGCAAAAAGAAATTCACTAAATGTATATGACACCCTTTCAGCATCTCAATACGCCATCAGTTCCTTCAAAATCTTAGTAGAAAGGCAAAAACAACTTATAACAAAAGCCATGTACATGGCAAATTAACTTGATGGAATGTTTTATTTATTTAGAAATATGTTAATTTTCTGAGCACATAACTCTAAATGTTAAATTTTACATCCTGTAGCACAACAAGACAGTGGTGAGACCAGCTATGTTGTATGGTCTGGAGACAGTGGCATTGACAAAAAGACAAGAGAAAGAACTGGAAGTAGCGGAAATGAAGATGTTGAGGTTCTCCTTAGGAGTGACAAGGATGGATAAGATCAGGAATGAGATCATCAGAGGTACAGCACATGTTGAA
>JBBPBX010075068.1:0-17431 GCA_038048925.1 Garcialebias charrua | reverse complement strand
TACCCTGATGCATGCTCAATAATCCAGGTAGAAAAATCTAAAAAAGCTAAGTCTGGTCCTCTGGACATTCAAAAAACAAAAAAAACAAAACAAAGCAAAAAATTGTAGAAACGTTTCGTCTTTCGTCCGAAAGACTTCCTCAGTCTGAGGTGCTGGGTTCAGCTCAGTCTTATAAATAGCACCCTCTCACAGTGTTACACAACCAGTTGGCTGATGACAGCCTGAAACCAGCTGCTCACATGATCAAGGAGGACCATCAGCCTAACAATGGATCGTTAGCACCCTGATGGTTGTTTGCTATTCACAGAGGGCTGAGTGATACCAGCAATCACAGCATTGTAGGAGGGGGACAGTTGAACTCGGAGGCCTCCACCCCTGTTTAATGATGGGCGGTTTCTTTTCACAAAGATGGCCTCCTTTACTCCTCTCTCAAACCATCGTTCCTCTCTATCAAGGATGTGAACATCTTCATCCCTGAAAGAGTGACCGCTGGCCTGGAGATGAGTGTAGACTGCAGAGTCCTGACCTGATGATGTTGATCTTCTGTGCTGGGCCATCCTTTTGGCCAGTGGCTGTTTAGTTTCCCCGATATAAGACTGATCACAGCCCTCCTGACACTGAACAGCATACACAATGTTACTCTGTTTTTGCCGGGGGACTGGATCTTTGGGATGAACCAGTTTTTGCCGTAATGTATTTTGAGGTTTAAAAGCCACTGGGACGTTGTGTTTAGAAAATAAACGTCTCAATGTCTCTGAAACCCCTGCAACATATGGAATGGCCACTGGTCTGGGTCTGGGTTCCTTCTTTTCACCTGATGGCTGGCTGGAGTCCTGTTTGGGTTTCTTCTCTGCTTTCAGGAAGGCCCAGTTAGGATATCCACATTTCTCTAGAGCCTGTTTTGTGTGTGATTTCTCCTTCTGTCTGGCTCCTGCGTTAGTGGGGACGCTGTCTGCTCTGTGGTACAGAGTCCTGATGACTCCTAACTTGTGCTCCAGAGGGTGATGGGAGTCAAACTGTAAATACTGGTCTGTGTGGGTGGGTTTGCGGTACACCTCAGTTTGCAAATTTCCTCTATCAGAAACTGAGACCTCACAGTCCAAGAAAGCCAACCTGCCATTTCTTACATCTTCTCGTGTGAACTTGATATATTTATCCACAGAGTTGATGTGATCAGTGAAATGTTGGACTTCCTGAGATTTAATTTTAACCCAGGTGTCATCAACATACCTGAACCAATGACTTGGTGGTCTCCCCGTAAAGGATGTCAAGGCTCTCTTTTCTACCTCCTCCATGTACAGGTTGGCAACAATAGGAGAAACTGGAGACCCCATAGCACATCCATGTTTCTGCCTATAATATTGCTCCCCATATGTGAAGTAGGTTGACTGCAGGCACAGTTTCAAGAGTTGACACAGTTGCTCTGTGGAAAGCGTGGTTCTGCTGTTCAGAGTGGTGTCTGATTTTAACCTTAAACAGACCACCTCTACTGCTTCATCAACAGGAATGCACGTAAAGAGTGATGTAACATCAAAAGAGACCATTGTTTCATCAGTCTCCATGATGACATCCCTCACCTTATCCACAAAGTCCATGGTGTTCTGTATGTGGTGTTCTGAGCTGCCAACTAAAGGGATGAGTACAGATGCCAGATATTTGGAAACATTGTAAGTGACAGAGTACCTTTAAGACCAATTGTTAGCATGATTAACTCTGTCACTTACAATGTTTCCAAATATCTGGCATCTGTACTCATCCCTTTAGTTGGCAGCTCAGAACACCACATACAGAACACCATGGACTTTGTGGATAAGGTGAGGGATGTCATCATGGAGACTGATGAAACAATGGTCTCTTTTGATGTTACATCACTCTTTACGTGCATTCCTGTTGATGAAGCAGTAGAGGTGGTCTGTTTAAGGTTAAAATCAGACACCACTCTGAACAGCAGAACCACGCTTTCCACAGAGCAACTGTGTCAACTCTTGAAACTGTGCCTGCAGTCAACCTACTTCACATATGGGGAGCAATATTATAGGCAGAAACATGGATGTGCTATGGGGTCTCCAGTTTCTCCTATTGTTGCCAACCTGTACATGGAGGAGGTAGAAAAGAGAGCCTTGACATCCTTTACGGGGAGACCACCAAGTCATTGGTTCAGGTATGTTGATGACACCTGGGTTAAAATTAAATCTCAGGAAGTCCAACATTTCACTGATCACATCAACTCTGTGGATAAATATATCAAGTTCACACGAGAAGATGTAAAAAATGGCAGGTTGGCTTTCTTGGACTGTGAGGTCTCAGTTTCTGATAGAGGAAATTTGCAAACTGAGGTGTACCGCAAACCCACCCACACAGACCAGTATTTACAGTTTGACTCCCATCACCCTCTGGAGCACAAGTTAGGAGTCATCAGGACTCTGTACCACAGAGCAGACAGCGTCCCCACTAACGCAGGAGCCAGACAGAAGGAGAAATCACACACAAAACAGGCTCTAGAGAAATGTGGATATCCTAACTGGGCCTTCCTGAAAGCAGAGAAGAAACCCAAACAGGACTCCAGCCAGCCATCAGGTGAAAAGAAGGAACCCAGACCCAGACCAGTGGCCATTCCATATGTTGCAGGGGTTTCAGAGACATTGAGACGTTTATTTTCTAAACACAACGTCCCAGTGGCTTTTAAACCTCAAAATACATTACGGCAAAAACTGGTTCATCCCAAAGATCCAGTCCCCCGGCAAAAACAGAGTAACATTGTGTATGCTGTTCAGTGTCAGGAGGGCTGTGATCAGTCTTATACCCAGCCAACATGCATAGTTGGGCCCCACATGGGGTTATTGTGGGCTAGTTGGGTAATGAGTGGGCATGGGATTTATCTGGGCTAACTGCATGAGACCCATATGGTTATCCCATAAAGGAACCCATTTTGTGAGCCCTGTTGGGCTAAATATATGGGTCCTATACAGGATTAATGTGGGCTAACTGGCAATGGGACAGAAATGGGCAATTTTATATGGGACCCATGTGGTTTTAGTATAATGGGCCCAGCATGGGAAGCCCATGTGGGCAGACTGTATTTATCCCAAGTGGTATCAATGTGGGCTCACCTTACATGGGTTCAACCTGGGCATGGATATATAGGGCCCATTACATTTTTATGTGGGCTAACTGGGAATGGGACATAAATGGGCATTATTATATGGGACCCATGTGGTTTTAGTATAATGGGCCCAGCATGGGAAGCCCATGTGGGCTAACTGTATTTATCCCAAGTGGTATCAATGTGGGCTCACCTTACATGGGTTCAACCTGGGCATGGATATATAGGGCCCACTACATTTTTATGTGGGCTAACTGGGATTGGGACAGAAATGGGCAATATTATAAGGGACCCATGTGGTTTTGGTATAATGGGCCCAGCATGGGAAGCCCATGTGGGCTAACTGTATTTATCCCAAGTGGTATAAATGTGAGATCACCTTACATGGGTTCAACCTGGGCATGGATATATAGGGCCCACTACATTTTTATGTGGGCTAACTGGGAATGGGACAGAAATGGGCAATATTATATGGGACCCATGTGGTTTCGGTATAATGGGCCCAGCATGGGAAGCCCATGTGGGCTAACTGTATTTACCCCAAGTGGTATAAGAGTGGGCCGACCTTACATGGGTTGAACCTGGGCATAGATATATAGGCCCCAGTTTAATTTTATTTGGGCTAACTGGGAATGGGACAGATATATGCATCAGTATATGGGACCCATGTGATTTTAGTATAATGTGCTCAGCATGGGAAGCCCATGTGGGCTAACTGTATTCATCCCAAGTGGTATAAATGTGGGATCACCTTACATGGGTTCAACCTGGGCATGGATATATAAGGCCCAGTACATTTTTATGTGGGCTAACTGGGAATGGGACAGAAATGGTCATCATTATATGGGACCCATGTGGTTTTAGTATAATGGTCACAGTATGGGAAGCCCATGTGTGCTAACTATATTGACCCCAAGTGGGATAAGTGTCGTATAACCTTACATGGGTTCAGCCTTGGCATGGATATACAGGCCCCAGTTCATTTTTATGTGGGCTAACTTGGAATGGGACAGAAATGGACATCATTATATGGGACCCATGTGGTTTTGGTATAATGGGCCCGGCATGGGAAGCCCATGTGGGCTAACTGTATTTACCCCAAGTGGGCTAAATGTGGGATGATCTTACATGGCTTCAACCTGGGCATATATATATAGGCCCCAGCTCATTTTTTTATGTGGGCTAACTGGGAATGGGACAGACATGTGCATCAGTATATAGGACCCATGTGATTTTAGTATAATGTGCCCAGCATGGGAAGCCCATGTGGGCTAACTGTATTTATCCCAAGTGGTATAAATGTGGGATCAACAGATACAGATTTAAACTGTACATTGAATTTACATTTATAAATTCAATGTATATTTTAAATCTGTATCTGTTGATCAAAACCAACAAGAATTACAACTCATAGTGCCACAATCAAAAACTAAACTAAAAAACAGGAAGTGAACCGTGTTGATTTCCCATCATGCTTAGCGGTATATTAGTGTTCAATTATAGTTTAAATCTGTATCCGTTGATCAAAGCCAACAAGAATTACAACTCATAGTGCCACAATCAAAAACGGGGAGTGGACTATGTTGATTTCCCATAATGTTTAGCAGTATTTTAGTGTTCCGGGCTGCACCATGAGTCAGAAGGACATCTGTGTTATAGAACTGCCTCTTGTTAAAGATTGGGTATTATCTGTTGTGAGGCTCAGAGTGTTCTTTGAGTGTAACTCACACAATGTTAAGACAGAAGTCACAGAGTATGGTGCAATATACGTGCTCTCGGCAGGTTGGATCGGAAAATCCGACACATAAATTATGCTGGTAAGAACACACATGGGTCTGTAATGAGCCTCATGTAAATTAACCATCTGGGAACCACTGAAAGCCCAGACAGTGCCCATTATAGTCTATCCGGGCAAACCCACGTGGGGCCACCATGGAAACTGTGGACAAACCCACTTATAACCCATATTTTTAGCCCAGTTGGGACCCAGTTTAGTCTCAGGTAGATATTCTTCAAGGCACACACATGGGTTTTACATGGGTCTCATTTAAGTTAAACATCTGGGTCCCACTGAAAGCCCAGTCAGGGCCCATTAAAATCTATCTGGGCCAACCCATGTGGGGCCACCATGGAAACCGTGGACAAACCCACTTATTACCCATATTTTTAGCCCAGTTGGGACCCAGTTTAGTCCCAGGTAGATATTCTTCAAGGTACACACATGGGTTTTACATGGGTCTCATTTAAGTTAAACATATGGGTCCCACTGAAAACCCAGTCAGGGCCCATTAAAATCTATCTGGGCCAACCCATGTGGGGCCACCATGGAAACCGTGGACAAAACCTTTTGGGGCCCATGTTTTTTGCACATATGTATACCATATGGGGCCCACCTGGGCATGCTGGCTGGGTATCGGGGAAACTAAACAGCCACTGGCCAAAAGGATGGCCCAGCACAGAAGATCAACATCATCAGGTCAGGACTCTGCAGTCTACACTCATCTCCAGGCCAGCGGTCACTCTTTCAGGGATGAAGATGTTCACATCCTTGATAGAGAGGAACGATGGTTTGAGAGAGGAGTAAAGGAGGCCATCTTTGTGAAAAGAAACCGCCCATCATTAAACAGGGGTGGAGGCCTCCGAGTTCAACTGTCCCCCTCCTACAATGCTGTGATTGCTGGTATCACTCAGCCCTCTGTGAATAGCAAACAACCATCAGGGTGCTAACGATCCATTGTTAGGCTGATGGTCCTCCTTGATCATGTGAGCAGCTGGTTTCAGGCTGTCATCAGCCAACTGGTTGTGTAACACTGTGAGAGGGTGCTATTTATAAGACTGAGCTGAACCCAGCACCTCAGACTGAGGAAGTCTTTCGGACGAAAGACGAAACGTTTCTACAATTTTTTGCTTTGTTTTGTTTTTGTTTTTTGTTTTTTGAATGTCCAGAGGACCAGACTTAGCTTTTTTAGATTGTTTGAAGTAATCATTCTAGATAATTTCACCATACCTAAGAAAATGTTTTTTAGATTTTAGGAACTGTTTCCTTTTAAGAGTTATCTAAACAAATGTAAATATCCGTTGATGTTAATAAGATGTTATTAATACAGATCTGATTTAAAAAGGTTAAAGCAAACATTCTTTTCCCAAATAATTAAATGCTTTATTGGAAGTAACTTTTCAGCAAATACAGTATGGATTAACTACACACCAAAACAGTTAACTCCCCGGGAGTAAAAAACACATTTTATAGTTAATACCTAATTTTGATGTTGTTTGGCTTAAATAGATGAATAAGAGTTACAAAAATGACTCAGCTTTGAGCTGGCTTTAGTATTAAATTAATGCTTTCACTTTTATGTGAATGAACATTTTAATTCCGTTGTGCAAATCAGGATCTCTTGAAGGTAAATGCTATGTCCCAAAATAGAACTTGCAAACATATGATTATTTTGAACCTGGTTTGTTAAGGATTTTTAAATTTTTAAATTTTTTCACTCTTTTAGAAGCAGCCTCACAAGACAGTGTTAGTGGAACAGAAAGAGTAAAGGCTCTCCCATACCCAGCTAGCAAGCAAATGTTCAGATGACGTTCAGTGAACGTCGTCTAAAGGTCGAATGTCGAATGTTCAGGACCCAACCTTGTCTGAACTTTGCCTGAACGTTAACGCTGAACGTTAACGCTGAACCTTCACTCACTGTACGAAAAAAAAATTGGTGTAATTTCATTCAATTAGTTCTTACATCTTTGACACTTTAATGGTTGTTATAATTTATGACCAAATCTCTATTTTTGTTTTGTTACAAAAAGTGTGCACTTCTGACATTGTCTGAACATTGACTGAACATTGTCTGAACATTGCCTGAACATTGTCTGAACATTGTCTGAACATTGTCTGAACATTGTCTGAACATTGTTTGAACATTGTGTGAACATTGTCTGAACATTGTGTGAACATTGTCTGAACATTGTCTGAACATTGTCTGAACATTGTGTGAACATTGTGTGAACATTGTGTGAACATTGTCTGAACATTGTCTGAACATTGTCTGAGTGCACACTTCTGACGTTTTCTGAATGTTTGCTTACTGTGAGAGAAAAAAAACAAGTGGCATAATTTTATTTAATTAGTTTTTTAATCTTTAAAACTTTAATGGTCATTAATTATTATCACCAAATCTCTATTTTTGTTTTGAAGTGCACTTCTAATGTTGTCTGAATGTTGTCTGAACGTTCACTCTGGACATTTAATGTGAAAAAACATGTTTGGTGTGATTTAATTTAAAGAGCATAGTACAAACTTAATGGTTGTTATTATTTATCACCAAATCTCTATTTCTGTGTTGTTATAAAAAATTGTACACTTCTGTTAGTTAGATGTTTAATAGAGGGTTTAGGGCCCTCTTTTCTCCCACAGTACTTCTCTCAGTTAAACTCTGGTGCCAGAAAATGGCTTCCATTAACTCCTGTTTATCCCCCCCAGAAGCAAAACCTTGTTGTTCTGGTGGTTTGATTGAACACTGTGACAGTTGAGGGTGGGAAATCACAACCCCCACTGTTGGTTGGAGGCCCTTTCATTGGCCCTTTGATTTCTCCCAGGATGCCTTGTGGTGGGTTTCCCACCATTGCCACCATTTTAGTTTGTTTGGTTCAACACAGAGGAGCACTGCCCTGCAGCTGGATCTTGATGCTTGAACCAAATCCCTGGTCAGCAGATACCAACAAGAAAGGTAAGGGCTTGAGGCCTTATGCTCCTAACCCCAGTTGAATAATGAAGGTTTGTGTTTGCTCATTAAATTATTCTGAATTAATTAAAATTCATAAGCTGCTTCCAAGTTACACCAAGACAGGTTTAAGGCTTTTGAACTGCAACTTCGGACATTTTACTTTAATTTCAGAGTTAGCTAGCCTCAAAAATATTTGAGTTTTGCTTCTAAAGCTAAAACTTTCTCCAGTGAACAGCTGTTTCCTCGGCATCAGTTCCAGATGTTCTGTAACCGTCAGACTGTGGTTCTGCCGGAACTTTAAAACAGAACGCAGCTCACCCGTCATTCCCGTCTCTCTGTTTCATAGGGTTTGGGTTTAGGAGTCCTATGGGGCCTGAATCCTCTTCTAGTGTGGACGTCGCCGAACAGGAAGAGAGAAACAAACACGTCCAGGTTGTGGAGGTCACTTACGCAGCGACTCTCAACAAATCAACTGACAAGAACTACATAAACTCTGAGACCGGTGAGTGTTTAACACTAGGATGACTGAATTTTCAAGATCCTGAGGACAAACCCCCTCCTTTTCCTGAACAATTATTGGACCATTAACTGCCTTTTGTTATAAATATGTGTGTACTCAACTCAGACACCCCCACCACACCCGACTGCATTCCAATGTTTTCACCAGGTAAGACTCTGCTTGCACTTCCCCCCTTAGTCAGAGCAGTATGAAAGCAGACAGACAGGAGTGAACCATTATTTTGTACCCTTCTGTGGTATGTGGAGCAAACAGAAACATTATGGCACCCAAGAAGACCTACACTGTTTCAGAAGTGTTGGAATTACTGACTGCCGTGGATGACTGCAAGTCAGATGGAGGAGAGGAACTAGCTTTTGACAAAGTAGATGATTCAGACACCGAGTTGAACTTAGAACTTTCTACAGATGATGATACCAGTGGTGAATCTGATAAAGAGCAGTGCAGCCCTCCCAGAAAAAAACGTTCAGAAGCAAAGAAAAACATATCAGCATCAAGTGTGAAAGCAAAGGATGGGACAGTTTGGGAGACTGTAGGTGCTGGACACCTGCAGCAGCAAGAATTCCATGCAGAGGCTGTATTCCAAGAGAGGGCAGGACCTACAGAACATGCCAAGGTAATATTTCTGTTTGTTAGACATTTTTGTGTTGTGTTTGTATAAATATTTATATTTTTGTAGTTTAGCAGTGTGTATATTGCTTTTTTGTTTTCGTTTTCTTAGTAAAAAAAGCAAAAATTTTGTCATGTATCAAAAGCAAAGTGCAGTAAAATGGAAGTGATACTGTATATAATTAAAATATTTATTTATTTTCTTTCCTGCAGCGTCGGATAATGAGTAGACTTCAGAGCTTTCTGTGTTTGTTCAACATGGAGATGCTTCTGATCATCACAAAGTGCACCAACCATGAAGCCCACAGAACAAATGACACCTGGAGCCTTTTTGTCAGTGAGCTTATGGCTTTCATAGCCGTTCTGTTTCTACGAGCAACTCTCTGCCCAATTGGTGCAATGATCGAGTCTTGGTCAGAAAAATATGGTGTGCCTGTAATCAAGGAGACGATGTCCCGTGACTGCTACAAAGAAATCATGAGGTACTTGCGCTTTGACAACAAGGACACCCGTGCGGAACGTGTGAAGACCGACAGATTTGCTGCAGTTTCAGACATTTGGCAACGTTTTGTAAGTAACTGTCAGCAGTGCTACGTACCAGGACAGTACATTACTGTTGATGAGCAGCTGTTTCCAACCAAGGTACGCTGCCCTTTTACACAGTACATCTCAACTAAGCCAGATAAATTTGGCATAAAGTTTTGGATTGCTGCAGACTTGGACACAAATTATATGTGCAACGCCATTCCATATTTAGGAAAGGACCTCAGCCGTCCTAAAGGAGAAAGACTATCTGAGAATGTTGTCATGAAACTCATGGAACTATTTCTGGGCAATGGAAGAACTGTAACCATGGACAACTTCTTCACATCTTTGACACTGGCTAACAGACTGCTAAACCACAACACAACTCTGCTCGGCACAATCAACAAAATTAGACGGGAGATTCCCCTTCCAGCAAAAAATGGCAAGGCCTGGAAAGAATTCTCCACACAAGTGTACAAATCAGGCAGTGCCACACTGACCGTGTATGCTCCTAAGAAAAACAAGTTCTGTGTTCTCAGCACCATGCACCAACAAGTGCTAGTTGGCAATGAACATTAAAAAAACCAAACACTATAACAGATTACAACTCCATGAAGGTATGTAGATAAGTAATATTGCTGCAATGGTTTTATACATCTATACTTTACTTGTTATATTGTTGTTCATAATCTAACATTTAATTTAATTTAATTTTTTGCAGTGTGGCGTTGACATAATGGACCAGATGGCACGTGTATATACGGTGCGTGCCGGCACATGCAGGTGGCCCATTGCCGTGTTCTACAACATGCTTGACCTAGCAGCAATAAATGCTTATGTGTTATACAAGGCCTGCATTAGGTCCAAGGAAAGCAGAAGAGACTTCATACATGGCCTTGCACTGGAACTTCGTCAGCGTTTTATGATAGAAAAGGCCATGCTGAAAAAGCCACGTCCCCAGCCTGGTCCTGGAAAGACGACACAGTGTCAGGTTCAGACCCTCTGCAAAAGAAACCGCAGCAAAAAACAGTGTGCAATTTGCAAGAAGTTTACCTGTCGCAAATGTAGAAATGAGGACAACTGGGTGTGTAATAAGTGTTAGATGTGAAGCAGCAACAACTACACACCAACATTTAGATTTTGTTGTAAAAACAAAATGTATATATTGCTTTTGTATGATGATTTGCAAAAGAAACAGCAGCAAAAAACAGTGTGCAATTTGCAAGAAGTTTACCTGTCGCAAATGTAGAAATGAGGACAACTGGATGTGTAATAAGTGTTAGATGTGAAGCAGCAACAACTACACACCAACATTTAGGTTTTGTTGTAAAAACAAAATGTATATATTGCTTTTGTATGATGATTTGCAAAAGAAACAGCAGCAAAAACTGTGTGCAATTTGCAAGAAGTTTACCTGTCGCAAATGTAGAAATGAGGACAACTGGGTGTGTAATAAGTGTTTGATGTGAAGCAGCAACAACTACTCACCAACATTTAGATTTTGTTGTAAAAACAAAATGTATATATTGCTTTTGTATGATGATTTGCAAAAGAAACGGCAGCAAAAAACAGTGTGCAATTTGCAAGTTTACCTGTCGCAAATGTAGAAATGAGGACAACTGGGTGTGTAATAAGTGTTAGATGTGAAGCAGCAACAACTACACACCAACATTTAGATTTTGTTGTAAAAACAAAATGTATATATTGCTTTTGTATGATGATTTGTAAATATTATTTTCAATAAAATGCTGCAAATTCATGTTTATGTATCTTGAACCTAATTCCCTCTGCCATATCTGCTGATTTCGGACTACATGAAGTCAACTGATGGACCGACACAGGTCACACGACATGAGGTCAACTGACGGACCAACACAGGTCACATGACCTGAGGTCAACTGAAGGACCGACACAGGTCACATGACCCGAGATCAACTGACGGACCGACACAGGTCACATGACCTGAGGTCAACTGACAAAACGACACAGTTCACACGACATGAAGTCAACTGACGGACCGACACAGGTCACATGACCTGAGGTCAACTGATGGACCGACATAGGTCACATGACCTGAGGTCAACTGACGGACCGACACAGGTCACATGACCTGAGGTCAACTGATGGACCGACATAGGTCACATGACCTGAGGTCAACTGACGGACCGACACAGGTCACATGACCTGAGGTCAACTGACGGACCGACACAGGTCACATGACCTGAGGTCAACTGACGGACTGACACAGGTCACATGACCTGAGGTCAACTGACAAAACGACACAGTTCACACGACATGAAGTCAACTGACGGACCGACATAGGTCACATGACCTGAGGTCAACTGATGGACCGACATAGGTCACATGACCTGAGGTCAACTGACGGACTGACACAGGTCACATGACCTTAGGTCAACTGACGGACCGACATAGGTCACACGACATGAGGTCAACTGACGGACCGACATAGGTCACATGACCTGAGGTCAACTGATGGACCGACATAGGTCACATGACCTGAGGTCAACTGACGGACCGACACAGGTCACATGACCTGAGGTCAACTGACGGACCGACATAGGTCACACGACATGAGGTCAACTGACGGACTGACACAGGTCACATGACCTGAGGTCAACTGACGGACCGACACAGGTCACATGACCTGAGGTCAACTGATGGACCAACATAGGTCACATGACCTGAGGTCAACTGACGGACCAACACAGGTCACATGACCTGAGGTCAACTGACGGACCGACACAGGTCACATGACCTGAGGTCAACTGACGGACTGACACAGGTCACATGACCTGAGGTCAACTGACAAAACGACACAGTTCACACGACATGAAGTCAACTGACGGACCGACATAGGTCACATGACCTGAGGTCAACTGATGGACCGACATAGGTCACATGACCTGAGGTCAACTGACGGACCGACACAGGTCACATGACCTTAGGTCAACTGACGGACCGACATAGGTCACACGACATGAGGTCAACTGACGGACCGACATAGGTCACATGACCTGAGGTCAACTGATGGACCGACATAGGTCACATGACCTGAGGTCAACTGACGGACCGACACAGGTCACATGACCTGAGGTCAACTGACGGACCGACATAGGTCACACGACATGAGGTCAACTGACGGACTGACACAGGTCACATGACCTGAGGTCAACTGATAGACCGACATAGGTCACATGACCTGAGGTCAACTGACGGACCGACACAGGTCACATGACCTGAGGTCAACTGACGGACCGACACAGGTCACACGACATGAAGTCAACTGACAGACCGACACAGGTCACATGACCTGAGGTCAACTGATGGACCGACATAGGTCACATGACCTGAGGTCAACTGACGGACCGACACAGGTCACATGACCTGAGGTCAAGTGACGGACCAACACAGGTCACATGACCTGAGGTCAACTGACAAAACGACACAGGTCACACGACATGAAGTCAACAAACGGACTGACACAGGTCACATGACCTGAGGAAAACTGACGGACCGACATAGGTAACATGACCTGAGGTCAACTGACATACCGGTATAATGGACCAGATTGCACATTTATATACGGTGCGGCCCATTGCCGTGTTCTACAACATGCTTGACCTGGCAGCGATAAATGTTTATGTGTTATACAAGCCCTGCACTGGGTCCAAGGATTTTGGACTGAGGGGTAGGGGGTGGGGGGTTGTAGGTGTACAATTAATGGGTCTTTAGTAGGGTCATTAGCATTTGAATCGGCAATAAATAGCCCACTGAAAGGGACCGGGGGATTCAGAAGCCAAGTTCACTTGCGCAAAAAAGCGCAGCCTTAGTCAAAGTAGTGTTAAAGCAAACACAAAGCTTCTGAACGGTTTGAACCATACTGTCCCTCCCCCCATCCCCCAATGCTGTTATTGCATGAGCACCCTGTGAGTCATCAAGGCCCCTAATGACCGTCAGGCTGATGTTCCTCATTTGCATGTGAACAAGCTGTTTTTATTGACATTGTTAAACCTGTTTGTCCTATGTGGAGGAACTGAAACTGAGGCTTCTAAAAAACTCTCATTGACAATGGCAAAAAAACATTTATTCTGTTCCTAAATCTACTCTTTGGAGACAAACTCATCTTGCTGCCAAGCGGAAATTTAAGTGTTTAGATGATGACCAAGATGATTCTCAAGATTTTGTTTAAAATTCTCCTGCATTTCAGCATGAAGTCATTTCCATGCATAGTGAACACAGTGAATCACTTGAAAGTTCTGACTCTCTTCATGATGATGGCACCAATGAACCAGAAACTGTAGATATTCTTGTAAATGGGTCCTTTTCAGATGATGATCATGGCAGTATTCATTCAGACCATCATGCCAATCATTCTTGTGATTTTCCCTCTGAATTGGATGTTCACATTTCACATAACTCTGAACCAGATCGCTCAACAGATTGTTCTTCCGTGGATACTGACGGTGAACAAGCCACCTATCAACATTTGCTGGGATGGATGTTTTTTATTATTATTTATTAATCCAGTTATAGGGGAGACCCCAGCAAGGCACTGTGCATTTTCCAGATTGCCTTTGCATATGACTAATTACTCTTTTTTGTTTTTGTTTGTTTTTTTGCAAATGCAGATGGAATCATGAATGGGGATTCTGCGGCAAGAGAGGATTTTATAAGGACTCATGCTGCAGAGCATTTAAAACATGCAAAAGGGGTAGAGGACATGCGCTCACACTGGACAATTAAAACGTGTCACAAAGAAGTGGAGGTGGGGCTTTCACACTGGACATTTAATGCACCACAAAGAAGTGGACACTGGACATTTAATGCACCACAAAGAAGTGGAGGTGAGGCTTTCACACTGGACATTTAATGCACCACAAAGAAGTGGACACTGGACATTTAATGCACCACAAGAAGTGGAGGTGGAGGACATAGTCACACAGGACATTTAAAATGTGCCACAAAGAAGTGGAGGACACGGGCTCACACAGAACTGAGGAACACATTTTTTGGGGGGAGAGATGCAAATACAGGTGCTGGTCATAAAATTAGAATATGAAAAAGTTTATTTATTTCAGTAATTCCATTCAAAAAGTAAAACTTGTATATTATATTCATTCACACAGACTGATATATTTTTTAAAAAAATCTTAATGTTGATGATTATAACTGACAACTAATGAAAAGCCCAAATTCATTACCGGTAACAGAAAATTACATTACTTGAGATAAAAAATTAAAAAAAGGATTTTTATAGATGTTGGCCAACTGAAAAGTATGAACATGTCCTTACAAAAGGACCCCCAACTAAGTATTCAAAGATGTACATATTGTACATTTCATGTTCATAGTTCTCAGTTGGCCAACATTTATAAACATTTTTTAAAATTAATCTCAAGTAATATTCTAATTTTCTGAGGTACTAAATTTAGGGTTGTCATTAGTTGTTGGTTTTAATTATCAGTATTAAAAGAAATAAACTTGAAATCAGTTTAATGAAAGTTTCACTTTTTGAATGGAATTACTGAAATAAATCAACTTATTTAAAATATTATGACCAGCACACTTTTTAAACATATTTGTGGTGGGACTGTAATTTTATATAGCTTTCATATTTCTCGTGTTACTGCCAGTGTTGCAGCTATAAATCCAAAAGAAAAATGAAGGCATGTTAATAATAAAAAAATATATATATACAGACCAAAGCTATGTGAGCTGTGTACTTTTAGATTTGTTTGTGTACTGGTACATTTTGTTTTGCCACCAGTTGATAAGCTCCCTCCAATGTAATTCTAAAGCTTTTGTTTTTTTAAAGGTACCAAAGGTGGACTTTTCCATTTTATGTGTTATGCTGTTCTGTTAATCTTTTAATTTATGTTAAAGAGGATAAAGGAAAAATGTAAGGAGTGATTTGTAAACCTTAAACCAACGGTTTCCACCATGTTTCCTGCTGCACAATGGATGGTCAAATGTGGTTCCTAGCTTTGTTTGCCTCAACGCAGTTTTGAAGTAGATGCATTATATTTTTCATATGCATAGCATGTACAGATTCTTTTTGTACCTATTTTTGTACCTATTTTGTTACAACTGATGCCAGTTATGCATTTTTTTTATTCATATACGGATTTGTTTTATATTATGATACTGATGCCTTTATGTGTAATAAACTGATTCTTTTATCATAACTTTCGACTCTGTTATTTTTAATGTTAGTACTGTAGAATTAATTCATAGCCAAGAGTTATTTGCACAACTACATATCATCATGATTCCACTAATAAATCTCAATTTAAAACTGTGGATTGGGAACTTGAAAAGTTTGTGTTGTCTGAACGTTGAAGGGACAGTTTCTGAACGTTCAGGGGACAGTTTCTGAACATTCAGGGGACGTTGTCTGAACGTTCGGGGGACAGTTTCTGAACATTCAGGGGACGTTCTCTGAACGTTTTATGGAGTTTCATTTGGACGTTCAGTGAACGTTTTCTGCAAACGTTCAGAGGACGTTGATGACAACGTTCAGAGGACGTTGTCTGAACGTTCAAGGGACGTTCTCTGAACGTTCGGGGGACGTTGTCTGAACATTCAGGGGACGTTCTCTGAACGTTTTATGGAGTTTCATTTGGACGTTCAGTGAACGTTTTCTGCAAACGTTCAGAGGACGTTGATGACAACGTTCAGAGGACATTGTCTGAACGTTCAATGTTACCATACCATTACCATACCATACCATACCATTTTATTTATAAAGCACTTTAAACAGGAACAAGTCCACAGCAACAGATTGAGGTGGGATGGATGGATCGTGAGATGGGGGAGAAATGAGAGCCCTGGTGGTTGCGATTTTATCTAAAAAGAAATGTTGGAAGTTCTCGCACAGCTCAGTCGAGGCTTCCATGGGTGATTGTTCAGTGAGGTGGAGAACAGAGTTTAGGGTGGAGAACAGAACTCGAGGGTTACGTGAATTTGCAGCAATGATATCAGAGAAGTATTGTGATTTAGCAGTTTTCACTGCTTTCTGATATCGGCGCCAGCTCTCTTTTACCATCTCAAAAGAGACCTGCAGACTGTCTTTTTTCCACTTCCTCTCCACCTTTCGGCATTGCTGCCTAACAGCTCTGGTCGTGTCGTTCAGCCACGGTTCAGCCCTGAGTTTTGGTCTCCTAGATTTAATAGGCGCCACTTGGTCCAAAGCCTTTAAACAAACAGAGTCAAACTGGTTTGTCAGCTCCTCAGTGCTGGAGAGGAACCCCGGGGGCTGAATTAACATGTCATTGTTGTAGACCTCAGTGAAACGTGCGGCAGTTAAATGGTTAACATTCCTGCCTTTACGTGCAGAAATGCATGTTTTAGGTGTTACATGGGGGATGGTGACCTGAAAATTCACTGGCCTATGATCTGAGAATGCATTGTCTCCTATTTCAAGGTTTGAAACAGTCACATCACATGTTAAAACAAGGTCCAACAAATGTCCACGCTGCTGTGTGGAAGAGTTCACGTGTTGAGTTAAATTAAATGAGTCCAATAAATCTAAAAAGTCCTTAACCATGGGCTTCTCAGGACAACACACGTGCAAGTTGAAGTCGCCTGAAATGACGACCCGAGAATATTTAGCTGTAATTTCAGCCAAGAAATCAGAAAACTCGCTGATGAAGTTCTTAGAACGAGGCGGCCGGTAGACAAGAGCACACAAAGTTACAGGTGAATGTCCGAGTTCAAACACAGTCAGCTCAAAGCTAGAGCAGGAGACTGGAATGGACAGTTGTTTACAGTCAAAAGTTGATTTGAAGATAGTTAATAACCCACCGCCACGACCTGATGGTCGCGGGTCGTTAAAAAACAAACAGTTTGGTGGTATTATTTCCGTCAATGCGCTGGACTCACCAGACGACATCCACGATTCTGTGATGCAGAAAAAGTCCAAGTCGTGCTCTT